>JAGDQP010000408.1:54127-111727 GCA_022664845.1 Lepisma saccharinum | reverse complement strand
AAAGATTCTTTTTACAAAGCAATCGTGAATAATCTAATCATCTCTTCTCATACAAAACGGAGAATATTTCCGACTGTGGAGTGGAGCAACTAAGTCACTATAGCGAGGAAGACCATTTGCGAATGTTGGTTGGGAAAGTTCAAATCAAGTCTCAGGGGGTTACGAGGAAAGTAAACAACACGTCATTGATCAGAAATACGCACTTATCATGTTATTATTCTTAGAAAGAAACATCATAACATGTTAAGCAAGCGTTAGGTACAGCCAGCTGTGGAGTATCGCTAGCGTACGGGACTTCTAATTTGAAAACCTGCGTTCGATTCCCCACCAGCCAGTTTCTTTTTCGCATACACTGAAGTATTCAAACAGATTTATCTCCGGGTTATGGAGAACCTACGAAGTCAGAATCCGAGTAAACAGTGCGAGTGCTGTTTAGCATAATGATAATGTAATTTTCATGTTTTTCATTGGTCTCTTCCTCTCTTTGTTGCTGTATTTTTATCGTATATTTGCTGCTCCTTTCTCTTCTTCTTCTCTCTATCTATTTATCTCTATTTTTCTCTTACTTTACACACACTCTCTCCTTTTGTGCGTCTTCCAGAGCCAATTTCGGGCCACTTTCGATGACCCGGTGATACGGCCTGACCCAAACATAAGTGACCCGGTAACCCGATTGACCCGGTCTGGAAACCCTATTTAACTGGGAATTTCGGCGTCGTATTTTTCTTGTTCTCGGGGTCACATCTCCGGTCCTGGTCACCCCTTAATGAAACATTGTTCAAACGGAATGAAATAATTAAAATCTCTCCTTCATCCTACGGGTTATCAAGTATAAATCTAATCAATGGGTCAGGATGGCCTACAGTATCTACTGTTTTTTTACAATCAGTGATTCCGCTAGACCCCGGTCCCTGTAGGGGATGTCAGCCCAAATCCTGGAGATGGACCCCCAACTTTAACATATTGGGGACAAACGTTGATAGAAACTGTGCAAAACTCTACGCCCACCCTCCCAATTTTGACTTTACGCCCCCAATCTGAAAATCCTGGCAGCATCCGTGATTACAAAGTATTCCGAACCAGTATGTTTAATAAACCCCACCGAATTTGCAGACTAACCCCGCGCAAACAAACAACGTGTGTTACACATTTGACATTATCCTAGATGTGTATCAAAACTCTGGAGTTTCACTGGAAGTCATAAGTATTTATTCTGACCACCAAGTTTGGTCTCCATTTTGAAAGTGATTTAATGAATTTTTGAAGCACCCTTTATATATTTGAATAACCCTGCAAAAATATAAAATCACTTCTCTCTTGCTGTTAGATTTGATTTGTGGGAACTGAACTTTATACTTTGGGAACTGAACTTAATATTTTTTATTACGTTTAAATTCCATATTTTTTATCTGTACTTCTTCTTCTTCTATTTCTCCTTCTCTCTTTCGCACTCTCTCTCATTTCTGTGCCTCTGTCTTACAGACATCAATCGGTTTCAATGTTTGATTGTATGTTTAAATTTCTCCCTTGATCAACTTATGTATATTGATTCGTCTCGCTTTCATTTTATCGATACTAATAGTCTAATACATGTCTATTAAATAAAAACGTGTTCATGACTTTTGCAGATTTTAGTATGGGCGAGACGAAGGAAGGAGAAAGAGGGGGTCTGTTTACTAGAAACGATTATGGGAAAAGAAGGTGCCATTTGGGTTTCCGAGCTGGACGGCGTTCGCTGTCGCAATATTTTTGATGCGAAGTGTACCATCCCGGTATATGCCTGGCGTGACTGAGGAAAACGCTGGGAAAACCTAAGTCAGGACAGTCAGCCGCTGGTACCGAACCGAGGTCCTCCCGAATACGAAACCAATGTTCTACCAAATAAGGTACGGTGCTCGGAAGAGAGCATACTCGTTTCGATGTTTATCACATGCACGGACACACAATATCATAGGCACGCCCATACAAAATAACGTAAATAACAACATAATATCAGAAATTATCAAGCATAAATATCGTGCCCTATTTTTAAGAACTGATAGAAACAGACCTTTTCTCTTGTCTTTCATGCATAACGTTAGTGTTCTATGGAATTCATTAAGAAAGAAAAAAGAACGAAACCATGGGTTTTAAAGTTCATTTTTGTTTCTCCATGTTCGGTAAGGATCTTTTCTATTGGACAATTTGAATTAAACTTTTCAGTACCCTTCAACTAGTGGCCCAACTAAAATAAAAATTTTGTTAGGTTTCCTTTTTTATTGTTTGAAATGGTACTCTCTTAAGTTTTTCATTATTTGCTACATACTACAAGAAATCATAAATATATTTTTCAGAACCCAGGACATGTGATAATGTTCTCTGTTAAAGAAAAGAAAATTCCAACCCTTGCTCGCTCACTCACACTCTCTCAGAATCACACACCGCCAACTCAACGTGTGTTGGGTGGCCTATCTGCTGGGCTTAGAGAAAAATCGTGTATAACAAAGTGATGTGAACATAATTTTGGCCATGATAGTACATTACTTTTGTTTTACTTAAGTTCATTTTAAGGTCTATTTTCGAATTCTCATTACTCAGTTCTTCTATTCTGGTTTGTACTTCTGCACTTGAAGCAATATTTTGTTCAATCACTTTAACTTCACGTGATTACTAGGAAATTACATAATTACTCATTCAAAGCACACTAAAAAAAACTTGTTCGAACGTCCAGAGTATGTTCCACGTTCTTTTCTGCTCGTTATCTTATGCAATTAATAATTTCATTGTCTTTACACACAAGGATATTTGACAAACCAATTAAATAAACATTAACTCCGTTTTTCTACCTGTTTACCCGAATTTCGAAGGTATATCTTTTTTCCAGCTCCTTCAATCAGTGTTGCTAACTCACTTTCCTAACCTTCCATACATTGTTGCAAGCCCTACTAACTAAAGAAAATCTTATAGCAAGTCTCTGTTAAAATTTTCTAACTAAATATGCTAAATTTATATAACAGCAAAATAAAGAGCTAATTATAAGCACGAAGTATGAATTTTACGTTACATATAACAGATATAAGCGCACTTGCTGGGCATGTTACAGCTTCCCCCCACGAAAAAAAAATATTAGTTTCGGAGAAGCTGATTTAAAAAAAAAATTTAATTGTTTTTTTTTTTCAGTCTACGAATTCTCACTAACATCCTTTTTCAATCAATTTTCCGCTGCTCCTTCAGCGAACCGTAGGTGAAGAGATATTGGCCATTAAATTTTATTCCCACTTCATCCCAGTTTAAATTTTGGAACACTCTCTCCAGGACAGCACAAAACAGTTTAGGAGAAATTGAAACTCCTTGCCCTACCCCCTTTCCAACTTTAAATTTTTCACTTTCTTTATGTAGTCTAATGAAAGCTGTGGCAGTCGAGTAAATGTTTCTCAGTAAGTGTCGATGTTTTGATGTTCTAGTGATTTAAGTACTGCTGCCAAGGAGACCGAATCGAAAGCTTTTTCAAAATCTATAAATCCCAAACATAGTGGAAGTTCATATTCATTAGTCCTTTCCATAACTTCAATGTTTGTATGTGCTCCATTGTGCTAAATCCGGCTAGTTCCCTTCCCTGGTTAAAATATAAGTCTCGTTCAATACGATTCAAAATAACTTTGGTGAACATTTTGTGTAGAACTGAGATTAAACTAATTGGTCTGTAGTTTTCCAAGCGTTCTTTGTCCCCTTTCTTGTGCAACAAAATGATAACATCAATATTCCAGCCTGACGGTATTTCTCTCTTCCTAAGGCACATCGAGAATAATTTAGCAGGTTTCTCTTTCAGTTTTTCACCTCTCTATTTAAACATCTCTACTGTGAGTCCATCTTCTCCTGGCGATTTTCCGTTCTTCATCCCTCGAAGTACTTTATCCACTTCTTTCATTACGTCTGGGACTTCTACATCATTTTCTTCTGAGTCTTCATTTCCTAGTTCTTCCTCGGAGTAGTACGATTCTCTGTAGAAATTTTACATATGTTTATATTTTCTTCCTTATTTCGTGTTACGGTCCCGTCTGGTCTCTTAACTACATTTATTGCTTTTTCCCCTATCATGAGCTGTTGTTATGCTTTCTTCAGGCTCTTGTTTTCTTCGATTGCATCTCTAACAAAATTTTCGTTATATCTTCGTACATTCTCCCTTATTTTCTTCCTTACGGTATTATTTAATTATATGTACTCAATCCTCGTTATACAATTTTCCTCTTCTTTCATTTCCCTTCTTTTTTTCAGCAAGATTTTAGTTTCCTCTGAGATCTTGCTCTCTTTTTTTCTTTCTGGTGCATGCTATTTCCTTGGCTGTGTCTCTTATTATCTCAGTCAGTATTTTATTTCTGCTATCGATGTCTTCATCCTCTAACTCTTCCAAGGCGCTGAATCTGTTGCTTAGTTTTATCTCGAATGTCTGTCTGTGCTTTCCTAGATTTTTCAGATCTAAAAGTGGCGGTTTGACTCTAAAGATTCTTTCTCTCATGCCTAGTATTTAGTTTCAGTTTACATCTCACCATCCTATGATCACTCGAGACTTTGAAACTATTCAGAACAGACACGTCTTGTAGAATTTCCCTGTTATTCGACAGAACGTAGTCTATTTCGTTTTTGGTCCCATTTGAGCCTTTCCATGTCAACTTCGTCTGGGGCGGATTCTTGAAAAATGTATTGGAAATGAACAGTCTGTTGGCTTCTGAGAATTCCACTAATTTTTCTCCTCTCTTGTTTCTTTTGCCAAACCCAAAGTTTAAAACTTTCGTGTCACTGCTCTCCTTAGTTCGTACTTTCGCATTGAAATTTCCCATTACAATTATGTAATGCGATTTGCTACTATCCAAAATCTTCTGTATCTCCTTCTATAGGACTTCGCCTTACTCCTCCGGGTGTGAAGTTGTTGGAACATACATTTGTATAATTTCCATACTGTATCTCTTGTTTACCTTTACTACTACCCGTGCGATTCTATGTGAAATTCCTTCAATATTTCTGATCCGTGTCTTCAGGTCGTTATTAATTATAAATCCAACGCTTGTCGGTTTTCCATTTTCTGTTCCTTTTAAGTCGAACGTGTGCCCTGCCAGTAGTTCTAACTGTTCTTTATTCTCCCTCCACACTTCTGATAATCCTATGATGTCCCACTTAATCCTCTTAAGTTCATTCTGCAATACCTCCAATTTATCCTCTCCTGCAAGTGACTGTCAGTTGAGAGTCGCCAAGTATAGGTCCGTTCGAGTTGCCGTGTCGGTGTCCTGGCAGTCTACAGTCCAAACCCAGTCATTCTGACCCTTTGACTTCCTGCAGGACTGACTGCTTCTATTTCCAGTTGCATTCCGTCCTCCGGGCAATAAGGTTCTCCGATGCTGTTTCCTTACTTGTACCATCATTTGTAAAGAAAAGAGGGGTGCTGACCTTTGACTCACAACGATTTCTGCTAATGCGGGTTGGTGAGCAGCCCATCCATGTTCGTTCACCAAGCAGTTGCTTGTGAACTAACAGGCCCCACGAACGTATGAATTGAACATTAGGCGTCTACCCCGGTCCGTTCCCTTAAGCCTTAGCAAAAGGAATTCTCCCAGTTAGTGGTAGAAACCTTTTGCGGCGACAGTTTATCAATTCGTGTTACTGAGAAAGAGGCCTGTAAACACGAAAGTTCTGAAGTTACTTTCATGAATATTTCTACAGTTGCTTACACGACCCTGAAGTTTTGACACTGAGAATAATGTTCCTAAACTAAATTTAAGTCCCCTTTTGGGAATTCAAACTCAAAAGTGAATCTCGCTTATGGGAAATGAAATGGTAATTCAAAAGAACACTTTTTCTTGTATAATTTTGTTAATTAGTACCAACACATTAAGTCAGACACCGATTTATGTCTATATCCCTCGATCTCGATCTAATTCACTTTTCAGTTTGGACCACCAACAGGGGGTTACAATTTTGTTTTGTAAAATTATTTTCACAGTGTAAAAAGGTTTTTTTGTGAGCAATTGTAGCAAATTTCATGGAAATATCTGGAAAACATTAGGTTTAACCGGTCTGTTTCTCAGTTACACGAATTAATAAAGGTATAGGTGAAGCTATCCCCTGTGCGTTACACACTAGCCGTGAACAGCACATGGGGGATGTGGAGGTAGCGCTCCACTCTCGACCTACTGTACGAAGTGAGGTGGAATGGTTAGTCCCACGCTTGACCGTCTTTACTTTCCTAAGGTGCCCAGGAGTACCAAGAACACTCTGGTACTCAGTTTGATAGGAGGCTGAGTGCATCGCAGAGCGTCAGGCATGGGAAGGATAGGTGCCTAGCTTGTGACGGAAAATGTATCTAAAAAATTGAACAGGATATTTAGAAACTGGTTAAATCAAAATAGGCTCAGATTGCGCTGTATTATGCTTACAATACAAACTGTCAAAATTTAAAATTTGTGTTACGTTCAACTTGTCATATTGCACGAAGTGTATTAGAACTTTTAATGGAAGTTTTAACTTCTGATTTGCTAATGACAATTTTCTTTTGGTGGTGTTGGATTCGTTCAGACTGGTTTATGTTAAAATAAACGACAATAAATGATCGCATCTTAATGTGGCAATTCTTACCCTAAACTGGATTTTTCCCTAAAACTGCCATAATATATTCATTTCATAATTGGACATGACAAAAAGGACATACATACACATGTGTTTACTTAACACACAATAGATACAGACGAAAACACATATACTGAATGTTACATTTTCCTCGCATTTGAACTTGTTATTCATAGCTGTTGAATTCGTTTGCAAAATGGAGTAGGGGAAACGCGCTGGACATTTCAGTACGAAAACATACCAAATGGGTTCAAACCCTGTTCAAGCTAAAGATTTTTTACAAAGCAATCGTGAATAATCTAATCATCACTTCTCATACAAAACGGAGAATATTTCCGGCTGTGGAGTGAAGCACCTGAGTCACTATAGAGAGGAAGATGATTTACGAATGTTGGTTGGAAAAGTTCAAATCAAGTCTCAGGGGTTACCAGGACCGATAAGAATACGCTATTGAACAGAAGTATCCACTTTTCATATTATCATTCTTAGAAAGAAACACTATAACATTTCTTAAGCACGTTTTTGCTAGAGTCACTTGTGCAGTATCGCTATCGTGCTGGACTTCTAATTTGAAAACCTGGGTTCGTTTCCCATCCAGCCAGTTTCATTTTCGCATACACAGAAGTATTCAAACTAAGATTTATCTCCAGGTTGTGGAGAACTTACGAAGCATCACTGGTCAGAATCACAGTAAACAGCGTGTGTGCTGTTTAGCATAATGATAATGTAGTTTTACTGTTTTTCATTGGTATTTCTCTCTTCCTCTCTTTCTTGATGTATTGTTATCGTGTCTTCACTGCGTCTTTCTTTTCTTCTTCTCTCTATCTATTTACCTTCATTTTTTCTCTTACTTTACACTCACTCTCTCTTTTCGTACGTGTTATAGAGCCAATTGCGGGCCACGTTCGATTAGTCGGTAATAGGGCCTGACCCAAACATAAGTGACCCGGTCTGGAAAATCAATTTATCTCAAAGTTTCGGCGTCGTATTTTTTGTGTTCTCGGGTTAACATCTCCGGTTCTGGTCTCCCCTGAAACAAACACTGTTCAAATGCAATGAAATTATTAAAATCTCACCTTCATCCTACGGGTTATCAGATCTAGATCGAATGAGCGGTTCAACATTGGGTCGAATCTTAAACCCGACAAAACGGTACCAAATTTGACCAGCATCCCCCGACAGCCGGTGACCCGTTTCAGCTCTCTCATGTTAATTCCATCTGTGCGAATTGTTATAGCATGTCCAGAAGAGACATATTTTAAGACAGTAGAAATTGGACCCCTTTTTTTGCCCATTTCAGGAGAAGAAATCTTTTGATATTTGTTCGGGACAAAATTCGTTTCCATCCTCTAATTTATCAACATACTATTACGCGTCTTTCTTTTTACATTTACAATGTGGAACATGTAAGGTTTACTATGCCTATAGAAACATGCTAATTTTGCTTCTGAACATTTGTAACTTTTCAATTTGATATAGTTTGCACATGCAATCTTGGCTTTTTCTGATAAAAATTAAGCAGACAAATTATCATTCATTCATTTTCTTTTTATGTTCAATTTGCATTAGTACTCTGGAATATAAGGTAATGGCCTACGGTATCCACTGGGTTTGTTACAATCAGTGATTCCGCCAGACCCTGGCCCCTGTAGGGGGTGTCAGCCCAAATCCTCGAGATTACCCTCAACTTTAACATATTGCGGACAAAAGTTAATAGAAACTGTGCAAAACTCTACGTCCATCCTCCCAATTTTGACTTTACGCCCCCCCCCCGAATCTGAAACTCCCGGCAGAATCCCTGATTACAAAGTATTCCCAACTAATATGTTTAATAAGCCCCACGGAATTTGCAAACTAACCCCGCGCAAAAAAAGAATGTGTGTTTCACTTTTGACATTATCCCTCATGTGTCTCAAAACTCTAATGTTTCACTGGAAATCATGAGTATTTAATCTGAGCACCAAGTTTGGTCTCCATTTTGAAAGTTATTTAATGATTTTTTCAACCACCTTTAATATATTCTAATAACCCTGAAAAAATATAAAATCCAAAAGTCACTTCTCTCTTGCAGTTAGATTTGATTTGTGGGAACTGAACTTTATACTGTGGGAACTGAACTTAATATTTATACTACGTTTAAATTCCATATTTTTATATGTGCTTCTTCTCCTTTTCACTCCCCTTCTCTCCCTCTCTCTCTCATTTCTCTGCCTCTGTCTAACAGACATCCATCGGTTTCAGTGTTTCATTCTATGTGTTTAAATTTCTCCATCCATCAACTTATGTATATTGATTCTTCTCGCTTTTATTCTTTCATTTTATCGATACTAATATATGTGTATTTTGACAAAAAGCGTGCTCATGATGTTTGCTGATTTTAGTATGGGTGATACAAAGGAAGGAGAAAGAGGGGGTATGTTTTCCAGACATGAATATGGGATAAGAAGGTGCCATTTTGGTGGCCTAGCTGCACGGCGTTCGCTGTCGCATTTTTTTTTTATGCGAAATGTACCATCCAGGTATATGTCTGGTGTGGCTGAGGAAAACACTGGGAAAACCTAAGTCAGGACAGTCAGTCGTGGTACCGAACCGAGGACCTCCCGAATACGAAACCAACGTTCTACCAAGTAAGGTACGGCGCTCGGAAGAAAACATACTCGTTTCGATGTTTATCACATGCACGCACACACAATATCATAGGCACACACACACAAAATAACGTAAATAAGAACATAACATCAGAAATTATTAACTATAAATATCGTGCATCGTGCCCTATTTTTAAGAACTAATAGAAACAAACTTTTCTCTTGTCTTTCATGCATAACCTTTGTGTTCTATGGAATTCATTAAGAAATAAATAAATAAAAACATAGATTTTAAAGTTTATTTTTGTTTTTCCATTTTTGGTAAGGATCTTTTCTATTGGACAATTTGAATTAACCTCTTCAGTACCCTTCAACTAGTGGCCCACCTAAAATAAAAATGGAATTGGGTTTCTTGTTTTAAGTGTTTGGAATGCGACTTGCTTAAGTTAATTTTTATTATTTGTTACATACTACAAGAAATCATGAATATCTATCCAGAACCCAGGACATGTGATAATGTTTTCTGTTTAAGAAAAGAAAATTCCAACCCTTGCTCGCTCACTCACACACTCTCAGAATCACACATCGCCCACTCTACGTTAGTTGTGTGGCCTATATTCTAGGCTTAGAGAAAAATCGTGTATAATAAAGTCATGTAAAATTATATTGACTATGATAGTACAGTTCTAAATGTTAACAAGATTTCATAGCCACCTAACATGGGTCATCTTTTACTTTACACTGTATCTGCTATTCACATAATCACCGACATTCCACTGACATATGACACCATGTCTCGTTTGTGACAAATAATATAACTGCTCATTGAATTATTGTTAGTGATACTCCTGACAGTTATGCAATCCCGCACGATTTTTACGTCGTTTTTGTATAGGGAATTCACTTGAAATAATATATGGTAAATGTATCTTTGTTACCTGTCTAGAAGTCATCTAATTTATGATCTTTTGACCCATCTTTACTTGGAAGAATCTTTGGAAATCCCCTGGTTCCTTTGGGGAATCCCTTGCGCCTTGCTTGTAGAATTTTCAAATATGTATTTTTAGGTAGCCCGGGTGTGACTTCCTCTTATATCTTCTTATCTCCGATTTTTCGTTAAAAAAAATTGATACATTTTATTTTCTATGGGCCAGTCTAGTAACTTTGGACTTCGGCCCGTCACGATTCGCCCTTTAGCCATTAAAATCCACACGCATGCCCCTTCCGGGACTCGAACCCGGGACCCTCGAGTCGTAGGTCTACCGTCGTAGACCGCACGGCTACCGGGCCGACTCTCATTTTTCGTATTCGAAATAGTCCGCTCTGAAGTTCATTTTCCCACGCATTCGGCAGCGTATGGCTCCTAAAGTACTGAATATTCGACACCCGTTTTTTTTATCAACTTTTTCTTAACTCGATCTGAGGTACTCACCCTTAAATTGTTTGTACGCATTAATGAAACACTCTGTATATATTGAATGTAAAAATGTTCAGATTTTCATGTCGGTATTGCACGTTATCTTGAAGATGTTTCCAGTTTTATTTGTTTCCCTTACACGCGTTTTCTTGCATTTTGCTCATGTCACAAAATTAATAATGCAGTATACTTCAGCAGACATATTTAAATTCCAATACTGATATTTAGACCACAATTAAATAAAATGTTTTAATATATGAGAAAGAACTCGTTTTTATTACCAGGTGCTAATGTCAGTTATTTTGTGATAAGTTGTTGTTATAAGTAAAATCATTGTTTGGATTCTGACGTCATAGAATTGACTTCATCATAGAGCATGAAAACATGTCCGGAAACGGAATATAAACTGAAGAACTTTTATGAAAACGATCCTTAGGAACTAATTGAATTACTTGCTCAACCTCACCTCAACACAAAGTCTCATTACGACAAAATGTTTTAACTCGTGTTGAGTTAATGAATAGTAAAGTGTTACGGTGAAAGTGGTATTGGTAACTTAGGCAGAGCAGTGTGTTCAAATTTAAATACATACAGAATTTAGGATTACATATTTAGAAGTATGGTGGTGCTTGTTGAAGCATAGCTTTTACGTTCCAGTTTCGTGCTCTAAAGGAAAAAGTTGATGGGTAGGTTTCACAAATCGTCGTTAAGAATTGAGGACGTGATGTTAATAACGCTGTAAGTGCCATTTTCCAACTTAATGAGAAAAAAAATTAAAATTTCATTTCCGTATAGGACAACACATCCTGCCGTCTATAAATACCCAATAGAGCTACTGAGCAATGTGTCTGGACTTTGATTCTTTTTTCTGTTATAGGATTAACTACGTATATTGTTGTTCCTTTCGCAAAAATGGCACTTACATCGTTATTTACTTCAGGTCTTGAATTAGTGAATCGTTAAGCAAGTTTAAGACCTTTGATATACGTTAATCTTATTAACTAACGTTTCGATATTCTTAACGAAGGTAGGTGAAATCCACAATATATCTGTCTGCAAAGTCTAGTGCAATTTCTACATCTTTCAAGAAGGTTCGTACGAACTTGACAATCGAGAGAACAAAATAAATAAAAGAAACCTAAAGATTTTGTATGAAAGAAACACAAAGTCATCATGTTAATTTCGCTTCGCAAAATCAATGATTTTATATCAATTCGTATGAACCAAACTCTAAACTCAAGAATTCGCTTCTTAGGACAATATATTTGCTGTAATAAGCTAAGAAGATTGCTTATGAGGGTTATAGATTAGGGTGGGTTGATTGGTTTTCAGATATTGGAGTTCTAGTTGCCATAAAAATTTGTGCATTAATACCATATAAAGCCATCCAAATTTGATCATTTTAAAACAATATTTAACCGGGCTCCTGGACCCCTAAAGGGACCAATTGATTTTTGCGAAACAAGGAATAAAAATATTATACCTGGTTCCACATTTTGGGGTTGGAGTAGTTATGAAAAGTTGTGCATTGGTACGAAATTTAACCTTGGCAAATGTGGCCCTTGTTGGCCGTCAAGCGTTTTTGGCCGTTCGGAAACTAAAATTTTCGCTGGCTGAGGGGCCCCGCTAGATATATATATATATATTTGATATGGCTGTGTTTCGGCGAACAAACATAACATAACATTCTACAAATGTACACGCTACTTTCTCAAATTTCTAAAAAAAATCGGCCCTTTGTAAAATTATAATCTTTTCGACCCCCTCGATCCGGCTGTGTTTGGGGCGACCAAACATAACATAATATTCTATAACTTTTTGCACGGAACTTAAACACAACATTTTAACATTTTTTTCTCGTGGGTGTGTGTGTGTGTGAGCAAAACGGCAGAATTTGAGTAGCGTGCAAAACTTGTAGAATATTACGTTATGTTTGTTTGCCGAAACACTGCCGGATCAAAAAATATCTAGCCGGGCTCCTCAGCCCGCGGAATTTTAGTTTGAAAACGTCCAGAAACGCTTGACGGCTAAGAAGGTCCATATTTGCCAAGGCTAAATTTCGTACCAATGCACAACTTTTCATAACTACTAGAACCCCAAAATGTGCAAACTGGTATAATATTTTTATTCCTTGTTTTGCAAAAAACAATTGGGCTCTTTAGGGATCCAGGGGCCCCCGGTCAACTATTGTTTTAGGACGGCCATATTTGGTATGACTATATTTGGTACCAATGCACAACTTTTGATGACAACTCGAACCCCAATATCTGAAAAAAAAAATTGGCCCACCCTATTTTAGATTGCCATAACGTGCCATTTAGACTGATCTGTCTCCTACTTACGCCAAATTCCAGTAGTCAAACCAGAATGGTACATTGATGTAAAACTGAGAACGCTAATTTATTTTCCTTTTCTCTTGCAGAGAAAACTTGAGGTGCTGTGAAGAGCATAAACGTATCAATATGCAATAAAAGTCTTGTGGATTGTTAAACGTTTTTGAAATCATGATTAGACATGTGGTCAATGGTATTGTGCTCTATGAGGTAGAATTTGTAATAATTTATAATATTTATTTATATACCAGTAGGGAGTACATACAGAAACCAATATCTGTTTATAAGGAAATGTATGAAAGGGTCAAGTTCGTATCAAGTAAAATAAATTGAATTCATATTTAAATCAAAATCGGAAAATCCAATGGTGTTTACTTTGCTTGTGCAATCATTGTCTCTTCATTGTCATGTTACCTTGTGCAGCATTTATTTCACAAGGGTCTTCTTTCTGTTTTAGTTTAACTGATGGATGTCAAACAGATCGATATTACAAACAAAATACGTTACTTTGTTTAAGAAAACGCATGTAGCTATGGAATTTACTGTCCTTTGCAGAAATGAGGGGGAAAACGAGAGACATTAAACTTGGGGAGAGAGAACGAACGAGCCTGAGAGAGAGAGAAAGAAAGAAAGAGAAAGAGAGAGAGAGAGAGAGAGAGAGAGAGAGAACAAATAAAATACGAAGAAAATTAGACGAATAGGATCGGCTGTGCTTTCCTTTCATCCTCTGTCTTTTTTTACATCGTCACATGACTTAATGAGTGTCCAGAGGTGATGTTATTGGTTTCTGCCAAAGGGGACAACCTAATTGCACAAAGTAAAGAGGAATGGAAAGAAAATAAAACACACAATCAGACAGAGAGGGAGAGAAGCAGATAAAAAGAAAAGAAACAAAAGCCGAATGAGTAGAATTTGAGAGAAAAGTCTGTATTGTAAGTTCATTATCAGATCACGTGTCCTGTTCAACAGACAATATTGTGTTGGTGGCTCTGTGCTGTTTGTAATTAAAATGTTCTGAAAGTTAATCCTAAGGCACTACACTATGACTTCTTAATGGGACTGAGGATACAAGCAAGTTCCTGCCAAATACTGACTGATATTTTACAGGGTCTTTGGGCGTATCATCACAAGATGAATGACGGAAAGGTACGTAGATAGAGAGAAGACAGTAGCCGCTCCCTTTAAATTTCACTTAAAAACGGATGCTACGGGAATAATGGCGAAACGAGGACAGACGAGGACGAGAGTGACGTAACAACATATTCTGTGATGCATTGCGGCCCTACATAAGACGTAATGCTATTCTACACGTAATAATGACATCATGCGTAGTGAGTATCGCCATAAAAATGTGGACTACACCTACACGTGCTAATTCCCGCGTGCAGGACATACAATACAGTCTACATTAGCTTTGGGATACACAATAGTCATGACGCCATTAGTATGTATAGAATAGCATTTCATCTGAAGTATTGCAATGCATCACACGAGATGTTACCACGTCCCAGCAGTTTGTCCTCGTTTCGGCATTAATAATTAATGCGCATATTACCATTAGTTCTTTTCACTTTTCCTACTCTCTGAGGATTTAATGCCTAGGGACTTGATCCTTTAGATTGTGACGCGCTGCGGCCAAAGGTGTATGTATAGCCTACACATTTAGTAAAATAAATAAATAAAATACATTGTGACAACGTTTAAACGTAGAAGTCCCTTTGTAACAATCTTAGAACTTAATTTATGAATCTATCATGTATGTATGAATTATTCGGTCGTGGTCCTATTTTGCGTGAACCCTAAGCGTTTTGAGTTCAATGTTCTAATTTAAAATCAGTTTCTGTCTATATTAAAGAGCAAATGGAATACGAATTAAATAACGATGTAATAAATAGAGTAAAAGAAATAGTTAGGTTTTCCAATTTTAGCAACTAAATATTTTCTTCACTAAAAGTAGTTTTTTTTTCAATTAGATTTGGCTGTAAAAGTGACATACGGAATTCATTTACGAACTTTAATCTCTGTTAAATAATTTTTTTAACACAACATTTTTATACAATTTTAAGGATGATTAAAATTTTACTTCACATTTTCTGATGATAAGAACAAGCTACATTAAATCCATTCATCTCAATCAATGCGAGTCGAGAACCAAAGAGAAAGAAGAGTAAAAACTGATGATATACGAAAAGGCTGCTTTTCAAGTATCAATGTTTTGTTTTTTGTTTGTTTTGGTTTTCCTCTCCACCTAATGATATGGCAGCGAAAACCGTGTCATGATATCCTGCTAGATAGCTGACCCATCAGTCACATTTTCCCTTGTTGTGACGCTATTATTTGCTTCATCATTTTGCCTTCATTTTTTTAGAGCATACCTCTCCTTCAATTCAATGCAACGCGACATACATAGACGATGAGTCATGAAAAGAGATTTTTTTTTCATTTTGGATTTTAAACCTCTAATCTTTTTCTGGGCTAAATGTTGTATTGTTATTGACAGCCCGTACATTGAGCTGGAGATTACGGAGACGCCATGCATATGAACACACATAGACACACACACACACACACACACACACACAGAGAGAGAGAGAGAGAGAGAGAGAGAGAGAGAATATTATTCTTGTGACGTGAATTGCAGCTTAATGAGATTTAAATCCGCGTATAGCTTCAACGTGTACAATTTTGCTTTTCAGAGATGAACCTTTCAAACAGTTCCTTATTTCCCTTGAATCAATGGAGTGATAATAACATTTTTTATGTTGTCTCTTAGGATTAATGCTAATATAGTTTGCATTTAAATCAAAGTTTTAAATTTAAAAAAAACTAACCTTGTAAGAACATAAAATTAACTAATAATGAGATAAAATATTTTAAAATTTATCTCTGATGACTGCTAGGCTATTGGATTATAAGATTATCCACTGAACATCAGGTTTGAAGAATGTTTTATTTATAGTAAGTAAAATTTATTTCATACAGATCAACCAAACGTATATTTTTGGTACTCCAATTCGAACATTACAGGCGGATGTTGTTTTGTTGTTTACGTGAAAAAAATCATAAAGTTAGTTCTCAACTTATGCAGCAGAAATCATGTGGTTTTGTGTTATTAATAACCAAAGAGAAGCATTTTTACAACGTAATGTAGCTACAAGAGCACTACACACAACTGTGGCGCAATCTCTTTAAATAATATATTTGTCTTCTTTTGTCCTTTCTGCCTTTTAGCGTTTAGTGTGTATTCGTATTTCAAGGGGACGATTTCAGAGCAATGCCATTTTATACTTTTGCAGATTTCCTGCATATATATAAAATGTTATACGAGGCCTTAGAATCTGTTTCGTGGAATAACTTGTAAGTTCATCTATTTTACCGTTACTGGAAAACAAAGTTTACTATAAGCTGTCAGATTCAAAGAGAGTACTCGAGTAGACTCCGTCCGGTGTAACCAGAATTATGAAAACAGTATTGTGGGTTGAACAAGGGAGCTGTTTCTTCACAAATTTCTGAGGTCTGATAAATTATGATACATTTCCGAAATAAAACAAGTATTTACTATACTATAACTATTACTGTTCCTGATGATTTCCATATTCTCTCGCTGTAGTGCTTAAGAATTAAAGTTATTCACTCTCTTGACTTTTAATATTGAAGACTATTACACATGTTACAAAACAACAGCATTAACTTTCATGCAGACCGCTTTCATGAAAGTCATTATTATTATTATTAATTGTTACATACAATCGTAAGTTAAAGTTCTCGAAATCAAAACATTTATCGAATTACTTTTAATAATAGTTTCATCTCATTTCCGTGAGAGCTTTTTAGTATGAAAATTTGCGATCATTTTCCTGGAAACTTTGTGTAGGACATTGTGAAACATCACCTATCGCAAGACTGAAAGCATTGTATTGTAGTTGTAAAGTCTTTCTTTTGTTACATTGATATTAACCGTTCTAGCAGTAAAAAAAAGCTCAAAATGTTAGTCTGAAAACAAATATAGTAGTTGAGCACAAAAAAAATCATCTACAGAGAAGTGGCTCCACTGTAGTGCTGTCAAAAACATCGAAATACCGAAATCCGTATCGGTATTTTGGAATACCGAAACTTCGGTATCACCCATACCGAAATATCGATATACCGATACACCGAAATACCGAAAATGCCGATATACCAAAATACCGAAGATAACGAAATACCAAATACAGAATATACCGAAATACAGATGATACCGAAATATCTAAATACCGATAACACCGAAAATACCGAAATACCGATATACCGACCCAGAAACCCAAATGCCGACCCCGACGGCGGCCCGACCAACTAGTAGTGGGGGAATGATTGGCTCCAGGGACGTATTTAGGGGGTGGGTCCGGGGAGTCCGGACCCCCAAAACTCACAGTTTCATGGAAAAATAATATAACTTCAGGCGTAATTATATATACTACATTTCATGCCCAGACACACCTTAGACTCCCCCAGAAGCCCTTGGACCCCTCCTAAACCAAATTCTGGATACGTGCCTGGTCGGTCCGACTCATAAGCGGCGATTGGTCGTCGTTAAGTTTTCCGTGTCGCCGTCGGAGTAGGTATAGAGGCGTAACCCCGGCCAAAACCCGCCCGCCGAAGTCGGCTTCTGGTCGGGATTTTTCAAAACCCAACGTCGACTCGCTGGTCGGCCGAGCTTCGCCGACCAAATACCGATGTCGGGCTTACGTCTTCTGGCTTGCTGGGAGAATACCGAACAGTATCAATATACTTAAGAATATCGGAATATTGAAATACTGAATTCCTCTGAAATTCTGAAAAATTAATACTAATAACTTATACAGAGGAAGTATCACAGCACAGCTGAAATCAGGTAAGTTTTGGTGACCCGGCCTGACTAGTATATACGTGAGCCGGTTTAAAACTTGACCCAATTAGCCCGGTCTGAGAATAATGCGCTCCAGTTTCGTAATTTTCGTGCTCTGAGGGGTAACACCTGCGATCTCGGTCTCCCCTCAAACGCAAGGAAATAATCAAATACTCTACTTTGTTCTCCGGGCGAGGAGACCTAAATCGGGTCACCGGGTCAGGCTGGGTCCCAAGCAAAGACAAGCTCCAAGATAATTGATAAAATGAATTGTATGGGCGGTAACAGCACTATGGACAAGCTCCAAAACTTGACGTATAATAAAAATTATCACAATCCGGATCTGAGTTTCAGATATTCGGATATCTGGGACATTGACACATCATCATAGCCTTTCCTAATTTGTACAGGGTGCCCACAAAATTTGTGAACTTAAATTTCGTGACTTTTCCTGACCAGATTTTTAAAACATTCCAGAATCTCAGACTATCCAATTTTAACTTTTGCAAAATATATTTTTTTACATGCAGCTTCCACCAGCCCCATAGCTACCCATGTCTCACCTGAATAGCAAATTTTATGATTTTATTACTTCTTTTACAATAAAAGTACAGGAACAAAGTTTCTACTAAAATATTTTGCAGAGGTACTGATTAAAATAACCCACATTTACATTTTTCCGTCATGAACATGTTATGTAAGTCAAGTCAAAGAAAATGCTAACAACTGCAACATACATATGAATAAACTCTATGAATATAAGCAATGAATATTAGACTATCACCATAATTAAACAATATCCTCAGAACGAAAACAGAAGTTTCAACAATATCAACAGATGTTAATTTTGCGACTTCTGCAAAAGTTTGATTTTCTTAGAAAGTTAGTCTTTCTCCGATTCAGATTTTTCTCTTAACTTCTTTTGCTCATCTTCCAGTTCCTTTATTTCATTCATGATCTTCCTTTTTTTACAGAATTATTCTTTTCTATTTTCTTAGCATTACGCTGTGTTTTCAGATAATCTTTATATCGCCTCCGAGCAGATCTTGCATATATGAGCATTTTCCTTATGATGACAATACTATGGATGCCTTTGAAATTGATAACAGCATCAGCACAGTGCTATTATTGTATGTTCATATTGAATTTCAATAAGTGCAGAGTTGTTGATAGAAAAAACAGTCTCAACTGTAGTATTTCCATGGGAAAATATCAAACTCGACTTTACCACTTTCCACAGTGATGAGATTTTTTTGTTTTTGTTTTTTTGGTTATTCGAAAGAAGGGAAGCATGGAAATCATCGAACCTGGTAATTCCCTGCTTGTCTTGTAGATATGTTTCAAAGCTTTGTGAAAAGGATGTTCTGGCATCTTCACACACATATGAGCCCCTGAGAGTAGATTTTGTAGTTTTTCCTGACTTTTGACTTCATATTTAATAATTTTCCTGACTTCTCCTGATAAATCTTGAAATTCCTGACATTTCCTGACCTCTCCTGATTTTGTTCTGATTGTGGGCACCCTGTCGTACGTATTTTGGGGGATCTTTTGGCCAGCAAACGATAAGTCTTATTTTGGTTTCATTTACTCTTCATTTTGGAGTATTGCGAGGAGAGAGGGGAAAACACAATCATAGAAAGAGAGAAAAATTGCTGAGTTATACATGAATTGCAAGAGTAGTGCCATTGAAACCAGTCCTATAATAGTCTGTTACTAATGCATATATTGGAGTGACAAAAGGAAAACAAATAATCGAGAGCACCTGCTTGTCTCTTCAAACCCCGGCATCCCCATCGCCAACCGTGACTACCCTTTACTCTGTGACGTGGTTATCAGTCACTATGTAATAAACATTGCACTCTTAGAAGGAAAGAACAAAACATGTCCTCCTCTCTTCCCTTTTAAGCATGCAGCAAGATAAAAAATACGAACTCCTTTTCCAGAGTACGTAATTTGCTTTTGAGAAGTAAAGCATGTATTTTAGAAAAAAATAAAAAATAAAAGTCGTTAAAAAATGTTCCTATCAACTAACTTTGGACAAAATACAATAGCAATCAACTACACAACTATTTCAATACAATATATTTTTCGAGTTTCAGATACATTGAATTAAATTGGCTTTATTTATGGTAAATTATGGAAAACCCTGGCCAATACCTTCCCAATACCTGGCCAATGCTCTGGCTACCTTATCCCGGCCTCTCTCTCTCTCTCTTTCTTTCTCTCTCTACTCTTCTCTCTTTTTCTCACTCTCTCTCTCTCTCTCTCTCCAGAAGAGAAGGAAGGAGAAGGAAAGGGAAAGAGAGAGACAAAGAGCTGTCTCTCTCTCTCACCGAGCCTCCGTATCTCGTAGTAGAGCGTTGGCGTAGGGTTCCGGGGGTTGTGAGTTCGATCCCAGCGTTCGACCATCCTGACTAAGGTTTCACCTTCAACATAGGCCCTGGCCAATAAGTTCCCGAATCCTTTCCCCTCCCCTACCAACCTGATCCTTAGATGCCTAAAAGTCATAAATAACATTCACAAATTAAATACTCTCTCTCTTTTTTCTTTATTTATTTGCTTTCTTTGGCTCGGGCCGGATGAGGTAGGAAGAAGATGGAGAAGCTATTGGCCAGCGCCTTTCATAATTTACCATCGCAGTTTCAGATGCATCATAATGACGAAATCCGAATTTTGGATCTTTGAATCTGCGACCCAAATTGGACAAAGCCATTGTAGCGGATATCCTAAGCCCCGGAGTTCCGAGTGCCTTTTGGATCCGGATCTGGCCATCTCTACGCAGCAGATTTCGAATTACATCAAAATGTTGCTGAAATGCATTTTGCTGCTGGCTATTATCCCATCGTCAAAACTGCCGTTGCGTTATTGACTTTGGTAATTGACTACATGTGAAGTCGGCAAAGCTACAGCAACTGTGTTTTCATTATTAGGAAAGGCCCAAACAGTATCTGATTAGAGCGTACCACGGTGGCTCATTAGTTACAGCATCCACCTCTGGTGCTTGGGTTCATCGGTTCAAACTCTCCTCGTGCCATGTGAGCTTTATGGTAAACAAACACCGTGTGCTTGGGTTTTCTTGGGGTTTTCCCGTTTCCTCCGACTTTCTTCATTCCACCAATCTTTCCATTATCATCAATTTGGTTTGAGGCTGAGTCGCCTAAAGGTCTTAAAAATTAAATTCAAAATACCTTATTACAGTACAATAATTTATCAAGATGCGTGCTTTTTCTTGATTTCGAAATGAATCTGAGCGTTAATGTGTTTTAATGTTTATTTTCAGTATAGTATTCTGTAATATGAATAATCAACTTTTTCTTTCTTATGTCAATCTTAAGTTTTCTTCTTTTCTTATTTGAGATTGCCAATGCCCTTGCTTATCCCTCGTGTATACACTATATACACAATATTATTACAATATATTATTATTATTATTATTATTATTATACAAAAGTACACTATATTATTACGCTGGCAAGGTCAAAAGATTGACATTTGGACCCACTTGCTGCCGACCGGGTAGTTGTCAATTTGTTTGTATTAATTTCGATGTTTACATAACACAAGGTTCTTGTGTAAAAAGGAATTACATGTATTATTTCGAACTGCACGGTTGCAGGATAAATTCCTCAGTAAAAATACCCGGGAGGCAACTGGGAGATCTGGGTTCGAGTCCCGGTCACGGCAGTTGTTAATTGTTCTGTATTAATTTCAAGGTTTACCTAACACAAGGTTCTTGTGAAAAGGAATTATAACCCTAAATATAAACAATTACGCCTAAAATTATACTATTTTTTGCGTAATATTCGGAATTCCGGGCTGGTGGTTCAGACCAACCCCCAAAATACATACATCCATGAGTAGGGGAGGGGGACCCATTTGAACGGGGGCTCCTTAGAACAGTGAATATAACTTTTAATTTATAAAACGAAATTTTTTGTCCAACATTTATAAATTGCAAACATCATGCCATACAGCTGTTATTTGTTTTTCACCATTTGTATACGTTACCTGGCGAAGTATGGTACTTGATGCAATTTGTGGGTACCAAAGTAAAAAATCATCTCAGATATAGCCGGCCGGGTGGCCGAGTCAACGTTTATTAACAACTGCGTAGTTTATGTTCTTTGTATGTCTAGCAAAACTTTAGTTTAGTTTCTTTTGTTTCTGTATTTGTATCAAGAAGCATTTACTAAGAAATTAAATTATCTTGTAATAAAATTAAGGATGAGTTCAAAGCTGTCCCGGTCATGTTCAAACCTACCCCCTAGATGGGCACCCTTGAATGATAGCCAACCAGTTCCTGTCCTTGTTTTAAGCTGACAATGAAGTACGTCATTTTCTCCGACGAGCTGTATACAGTATGTTCCAATGCATGTGTTATTTAGCCGGACGGGTGGCCTAGCGGTCTGCGGCGGTAGGACATCGACTTGAAGGTCCCGGGTTCGAGTCCCGGCAGGGACATGTGTGTGGATTTTAACAGCTAAAGGGCGAATCGTGACGGGCCGAAGTCCAAAGTTACTACCAGACTGGCCCCATATATATATATAATTTAGCAAGAAGTTTACATACTTTATTTATCTCTCTGAACAAATTCTCTGAGTGTTAGGAACTAAAATTAAATATGCCAAACAACGTGTTCAAAGGTGCCACCCCTCTTCCTACTCCCATATTGCTCAATATCATTGTTTTCGATATTTTTTTATATTGTCTGGTATTTTGGTATATTGATATCGTTCGGTATTATCGATATTTCGGCATAATCGGTATATTGATATTTCGGTATATTGATGTTTCGGTATTTCGGTATTCTCGGTATTTCGGTATATCGATAATCGTAGGTATCCAAAACATACCGAAATTCGGTATGAAAATCTCAATACGGAACACCCCACTGTCTCGCTTTCCCAACAGAACGCAGCCTAATTGTTATACAAGCCCGTCTAATTACAATGACATGTGGGTTGCATAAGTTGTGCACTTATTCTTGCTAAACTGAAACTTACTTGCTAATAAGAGAAAATCGACAAATTCTGTCTCTCCATGAACAAATGGATTTTAATGACATCTTATTTGCACGAACAGACTTAGGAATAATTTTAACTTAATAGTAGTGCTAAAAAATTATAATGGGAGTCGTAATATTAGCAGCAAAAGTTCTAAGAACTGTTTATTATTTCGGTATTCTAGAAAACTGAAAGATTTCTGATTATTCTAACTGTAAACTTACTGGTTATTCTCATGTGGCTTCTCTGAAATTTTCGCAGGAGAATAACTTTTACTTAACTGTACGAGCCTACTTATCAGGGTCTCAAATATTCTTCCTTTATCTCTAGTAAGTTAACTAAACCAGTACCTAATTTTACTGAAGATTAAATCACATGTCGAAACTTATTTTGTTATTTAATCAAGACTAAGAATAAGTCTAAAGAAGTGTTTTATGCGCTTTGATTAGTATTTTTGCAATATCGGTAGAATAATTTTTAAAAAATCACAAAATTTTCCATTAACTCTTCCAAATATCGTTATAATATTTGACTAATAGATTTGAATTTCAGCGGAGGTCAAACAGGTCTTCAAATATTTGTTCTTGTAAAGCGTATTCTTATTAATTTTACATCCAGGCCTTCTTAAATTTTATAGAAGCTGTGTTGAAGGTATTGTTGTAAATAGTTACGGTCACAACAACAAACGGTCATTTAGAAAACCAGATATTGATGCTCTGAGTGGACTTCTTTATTCGGGTCAAAAGTACTTCTTCGCGTGTGCTATAAAAACAGTCGCTCTGTTTAGTTTCTATTGCAGTTCTCAGATAGATCTTCCTTTTCATCACAACTATTGTGTCGAGTTAATGTTCGAGTGAAAGCTTTGCAGGTTTGAAACCATTTTGGAGGACAGCAATGGTACCATCTGTTACCCTCTCCTTTCAATGAACTTGTAGTGGAACCTTCTTGTCCTTCTATCCCTGAAACAGCATTATAATTGAATATGGCTCTGAGAGAAAATGGTTTTGTTCTCTTTCAACGTTCCGTTTTCAGCATCGAGCCCACGATAGACAAAACGTTTGATTTGAATACCTCTGTTTCGTTTGAACTCTTTTCATTGTTTTAAACTTTATTCAGTATGGTCAATATGATCAATGCATTGCCTCTCTTCCTCTCTCTCATCCACATCACTTCACATACAAACACAAACAGAGTTTTACCCCCCTCTCTCTTTCTCCCTTACTCCTCTTCTTGTTCCTCACACATACTCCTCCTGTATCTCGCTCACTCGCCCTAGCTCTCTTATAGTAAAAGTGATTATCTGTGTAAAGGCATGAACGTAAGCATATATGTTTTGAGTATAAACGACATAAAATGATACCCTTTAATATTTTAGTCAGTCTATCCGTTTGTAGCGGAGGCTAACACTCAGTGAAAGCAGGGAGAAAGAAACATACTTCAGATTTGAAACATTATTCCGCTGTATTCAGTCTAGTGAAGATACAGCTTTAATTTATGTTGTTATCACTCTGCTCATTTCTATGAAATTGGACAATAAAAGCAGTTCGAGAAAAATAAATTTCAGATTTAACATCAGCGACTTTGACATGCCAAGGGACTGTTTTTCTTGTGACTCCACAACTATGTTTTAAATATTTATTTTTTCTATACGCCCTCTTGTAAAATTAGACAAATAACATTTATTTGTTTTACTACTTTCTTCACTTTTATTTATCCCTAACAATATGCGAGATGTCTTTGTAACTTTTGATTAATTAAAATGTGATTCTTTACAACATATTATTTGGTTAAGAAGTAGTCGCTCTTAGACTATACTATAGGTGTATTTGTGTTTCTTCTTTGTATGTAGGTGTACTCCCAAGTCTTCGCGGAAAAGGATTTTAGTGACAATGGAATGTCCATTTTAGTATCCACCTGACTAGCAAAGATACGCTTAATAAAGTTTGTTGAACGAAACTTTTTAAGTCATAAATTAAGCGTGATACATTGCTGAAGATATGTGCATGTAATAGACCCATACACAAAATAATTATTGTTTGCAGTTCACAAAACAATTGTTCATATTGGTCCCAAACAAGGTTTTATTAGCTTTACACAAAAGTTTCTTTGAGCAAATTTGATTTGCACCCGTGAAAAAATACGATAGTACGGAGGAAGACTTCAAATGTGTCAACTAGTTGGCAGCTCGATGCCTTACTTACAACTCCACAACATTCTTGGCTGATGTTAAGAGGAGTTCAGCTCCTATAAGAAAATGTTTTGAACTTAAAATTGCTAACATCGCTTGTGCAAAGAAGTACAATATTACTGTACCACGAGTGTTAGTGTTACTTTATGACTATTAGCAATAACCTACACCGGATTAAAGCCTTTATTTGTATGTCACGGCAATAACCAGGGCGACAAAAACGTTCTTAAACTGAGAATTGGCTAAGAATTTTGTTTTTTCCATTAAATACACCAAATTGTTCCAAACTAATTTATTTTCCACGTATTCGTTTCGGCCAAGCACATGAATTATCCAGAAATAAACAAGATTTTAAAAACAACAAAAATTCCCACAATTATTCACTGATGTTCTAAATTCTGTAATTAAAAGGCAATGACATTCCATTTTGTAATATTAATATAAATATTAAAGTTTCGGCTTGACTTTTATATAATTACAACGAAACAGGTAAGTGAGAAAGTGTGTGGGGCCGTAGCAGTATAAGTAGCACAGACTCCAAAATACTGGGACCTCAATTCTATTTCTGCTCGGTGTTGTTATACTTTCTTCAGTGCTCGCAATTTAATTCGTTGTAACTAACTTTTGTTTACAGATAATAAAGCTTTGTTTGAATCTTTCTCTAAAACTTTGTTGGCAACACAAAGAAGCAGTTTTTCCTGTGTACCAACTTATCTCATAAGTAATATATATTTGCCCCACGAGGAAAAGAACGATAACTTACCTGGAACACTACCTTTAGTCAGAAAAAATAGTCTCCATTCGACCCTACAACCTGTCAACCAGCTGTTGAATCCCCTGCTGAAACACGTCACCGGTATTGGTGGCAAAGAACTGAGTCACTGTTCGACGTACGTCATCCTCATGTTGCAATCTTTTCTCGGAAAGGTGGTTTTGCAGGTTATGAAAAAGATCTGTTGTTACAAGATCTGGTAAAAACGTCGGGTGGAGAATTTCTACCAGCCACATTCCTCGATCTTAGCACAGGTCCTTCTTGCCGTGTGTGGGCGCGCGTTATCACCGTGAATGAGCACTCTTGCGATTAACCAGAGCAGAACGCTTCTCTAACAATGCAGTCCGTAGACGTGCAAGCTGCTGACACTATACATTTGCATTGATGGTCCGGTTACGTAGCAAGAACTCAAAATGGATTATCCCACGACAATCTCACCAAACACTCAACAGCACTTTGCAAGGGTGGAGATTCTCTTTTGGTACAGTTCCTGGGGCCCATCTTTAGATATCCACTGCCGTTTACATGTAATGTTTTGGCAGTGGACCCACGTTTCATCCCCTACCACTATTCTGTCCAGAAGGTTTTTACGTCTGTAACGGGCGAGCAGAGAACTGCAGATGTGAATTCGCTGCTGCTTCTGTTGAGACATTAACACATGAGGTACCCTCTTTCCGAGTTTCGACAATTACCCAAGGGCCTGCAGATGACGATGAACGATTGAATGTGTGACATGGAGTTCGCTGGCCCGTTTTTCAGCAGCTTGCACTGGATTTGCCTCCACAAATACTCGCAAGGCTTCGTTGTACAGCTGCACTAGTCTCTCTTACCGTAACCTGTCCCCAGATTGAAATTCTGGAACAACCTCTGGCACTTTCGCACATCCGCAGCACCCTGACCATATACGCCATTGGTGTTTCATGCCACACTGGCTGGATATCCCTGGTGTAATTCATGCAGCATGATATGCCGTATGTGGTCTTCCGACACTGCCATGGTCAAACACAAGCCACACTTCCAAAACGTGGAGGAGACCGTTCTGCTTCTACACACTGCTGGACAATTAAGTGCCCTATATGACTCAACTATAAGACATGCCGCCTTTTCACTATTCGCTCGTCAGATGGTGTCAATCCAGCGATCATCGGACATACGAAATTTCTTATTGGATAATCTGTTAGTAATAGGGATTTCCTACATAGCATGCAAGGCTATGACAATCTCGATCTGCACTTGATTTTCCCTTACGTAGTTAAGATTGATGTATTCAAGTTTGAGTCAACTTTGAAGATGACAGTACGCTGTTCAATTGATATTGTAAGTTTAATTCATGCTGGACTAGAAAGTTGTGCTTATATGTGTCGCCACTGTACAGAAGCAAGTGTACAGACAATGGGATCATAATGAAGAGAAGCTAACCGGTAAATCATATTCCGTAAGTTCCGTCAGTAGTTCTGTCCTCCTAAGATGCAGTACTGATTGAACCATAAAGAACACTGACAAGCTACTGCTTGAATGTTACTAGCTTGGTTTAATGGTAGTTGATACGTTGCTTTCACCCGAGCAAGACGTTTGTGCGCGCTTCTCTGTAGTAAACATATCGAAGTTAGTGCTACCAGTGGTGACTTATACGATAAAGTTAGTGAATTGCAGTCTACTGAATAAGGAATTTAGTGTCGTATGAGACATTTAGAGCGGTATTAAAATAAACTAAGGCAACTTATAACGATATGAAGGTTTTTGTTGGTGAATGTCAACATGTTCAATTATATGGAATCCTATAGCAAGATTGTGGGAAATGGCGCATTAGCAAATTAACTTCGGAAATTAACAATGATTTTAGGGATGTATATGCATTGCTATACAGTTATAAGTACAATGGAAACTGTAATTACTCGAATTAATACTATACAGTTAACCCTGCAGATTCGTGGACAAGTTACACAGCTCATACATTCTTCATAAGAAGATCCACACCGACCTGGGATTGGAGGTACCAGAAGTACTGAGTTTAGAATGCAATATACATGTATGTATTACGTAAGATAATTCTGATTAAGGTTCTTAATGAACAAGTGTGTCGGGAAGTTCTTAACAGAGCCCAAAAGGGGTTGTGATTTGGAGACGAAATATTAATTAGTCTCACTAACCAGTTTCCCACCCAAGTCACGGTGTCACTTGTTCGTTAGAACTTTCTCAAGACATTTAAAGTCCCATTCATCACAGTAGGGTACAGTGTTAAGTATCGAAGATATAATATACATCTAACAACATTTCTTTCCAGTGAAGTCGGTAAACAAACTGTAGAATATTACTCAAACGACATATCGCCTCGTATATTTTAGGTGGTAGAGATCAAGTTATTCGTCGGTTGTGCATATCAAATACCAACTTGTCGCCTGTACGACGCGACGTCTCATCTTTCTTCGATTATCTCAAACGGTGCGCCGCCTGGAGGGCACAATAGCCAGTCACATGATCGCCTCCACGGAGAACAGAACTCTCACAAATGAGTGCATAGAAGCCAAAACTGATCCTTCCAGATATTCAAAAAATCCCTTGTTTCTCGTATTGTCCTATTTCATAAGATCATTGCAATCTTCTTTAAGTGGAGTGCTAAGTGTCAATATAAACGCGTGTGATAGCGCTGACATAAGTCTTCCCCAAAATAAAAGAGATCACATCTCAAACTAGAGAGATGTACATGAACAAAAAGAAGAGTTCCCCTCCAAGGAGAACTCAATTAATATGTCATTGTTAAGAAGGTGGTCAGTGTGGAAACAATCTTATCCCCCAGTTTTGGAGCTTAATGAAGTAGATACATTGGATACAGAGGTAAGTTATAAAAATGATACCCGTAGTGTAGTGTTACACAGTGGAATAGAATTTAATCACGTGAGTGAACAAGCTTTGCCAACACACTTCAACTCCGAACGAAGTGTTCTTGATGAGCCATACAGTTACACAGTACAGGGAGGCAACAATCAGAATGGTGTAGCGGGATAAAGCGAGGGAATTAAACACAGAACGCAAACATTGGCAACAACTTCTACCACTAAATTTTACACGGAAAAGACCTTGTTATCTTTTCCCAGTAGCACACCTACATGTTTTCAACGTTGATTTTAGGTTCATTTCGTTGATTAACCGTTATCGGTTGAAAAAAATGCGTTTATTTTTAAACCACATTTCCACAAATCATCACTGCGATGATAAGACGTGATTCAATATGTTATTTTCAACTATGGTATAGATTTTGCTTAATGTGTTTCTTACTAATGTTATGTCAAAAAAAATTTAAATAAAAATTATTTGAACGACACAAACTAACTTTTATGTTCTTATGTGCAAGTTGAAAACAGATTAAATTTTAAACTATATTTCAACGAACACTAAATTTCGTTAATAGGGCGTTAATATGAACTGTTTTCAACCATGATATAGATATCACTTTATATGCGTTTTTCTAAGGCTACATATTACCCTTATTGAGAAATAGAAGTTTAATATTGCAGCAATAGTCAAAGTGAAAAAAATGCACATAACAAAGAAAGAAGGAAAGTATATGTATTCTATATTCTTTTTTCCTTATGTGATAGTGAAACGTGCGTATACATGATATAGTAACTTCATTTTAGACTGTCTGTTAATGGATACAGTACAAGAGTGTCACCTCTCCAGGTGAATCCATGGATGAGGGGATAAGGCGACGAGGTACCAACGAGGAATGCGGAATGTGCCTGGTTCGAACCCCACAGCAGCTGTTGGAAAATTTACTGTTGAAAAATTAACAACGTATATCATAATGAATGCAACGGATAAAATGAAGCTAGTTTCTTCATCGGTTCTTCCCAAACATTATTTAACGTTGAATAAACCGTTGAACAGGCGGACATTTCGGTACATTTAGACCGTTTCGGTACTAATATTTAATCCACGTATTTTCAACGTTTGTGTGCTACTGGGTTTAGAGACACACACAGACAGAGTTATAGCTGTATCAGTTGGCACGCTTCCAGCTCAGAAACAAACAAACAAAAAAAAAACAATTCTAGTGGTGTGGGTGACAGCAAGGCGACATTATGATTAGGTCGGCGAGGGTGGATCCGTCGGGCAGGCCGACATCAGATTTGGAAAAATCCCAACAAGGAGCCGACGTAGGCAGGTGAGTGCTGGGCGTGATTACGCCTCTATACTGATCCCGCCGGCTGCGCAAAAAATGGCCCGACAACCATATGCCACTTACGGGTCCTGCTGATCTTCCGCGAACTATTTTCCGTCTACTAGTTGGTCGGACTACCGTCAGGTCGTTGTCGGATCGGCATTTGGCTTACTAGGGAGGCTATTACACACGTAGTTCCTTAAAGAAATTGTTGAGTAACAAATCCAACGATCATGAGTATTATTAAGGTAGATACAAAGAATTGTTTGTTTATAATTGTTAGCTAGTTGATTGCACTAAATACGACTCTTATTTAATTAAATTTAGTAGTTTTGTACTATTTTCTGCTAACAGGAAAAATATGTTGTTTTTCGCACTTATTATTAATTGTTTGAATTTAAGGAGTTTATGTAATATAATGGTAGACACTACATGCACGTGCAATATCGTCGCCCTCAATTTCGACTCAAGTGTTACTCAGGTTAGCTTTAAAATAATTTGTACAATAATATGCACCGCATTTCCTCGCTATCCGGGGAGTTAACCATACAATCATTTCAGCCAGGATATGATTATAATCAAGGGCGCCGATTTATGTGTAACTTGAGGAGGGGGCATTCAGATATGTGCTTTGTTGCCATATAAGGGTCTAAGAAGACACATATGATCATCTTAATACAAATGCAATTAAGAGTTTGCCAGATATTGTATACTCATAAACAAACACATGTAATGTTATACATATAGTCATTATGAAAGTTTATCCAGGCCCAGCTATTACAGAATTTAACTATGTTTCTATAACGTTAAAAAAATCACTAAAGCATTATGTTCTAACTAATAAGAGCAAAGTTTCTGCTATTACTAGAAAATAAACTTAGGAACTAACAGAAACTACTGTTAGTTAATGCAGAGGAGTTAGTCAGCTTTTCCAAATGTGACTCTTTCTGTCCAGTCTCACCCATCCGCCACGTTACTACTTAATTAGACAAATGTTGTTTTTCTTTAAATTCTCGGTTCTCGATCTCGACAGGCATGGTTCAAGAAGCTTCTTCCTCAACTACAGTGACAAAAAATATATTGGAGAAGTTCAACAAAGAAGAAAAACAGACTACATCTCACGCAAAACGAGGTCCAATTCGAAATCTCTTGCCCTTTTATGATAATTTGAATACCTTAGATAGAATGCTATATAAATAAGTTGTATTCGATACACCTGTAAGGTAACAGGCAACGAAAGAGTAACAATTACGTAAATTCATCGCAAAAAAGGATTTGGACAACCCAATACTACTTTCGAAAGAAATGTTTTAGGTATCATTTTGTGTACAAGAGCACTCTCCATGGTGTATTGAAGCAATCGAAACCGTGTCTGGCATAAAGAAGCAGCATGGGTAACAAAATGAGTTGAACAACATTGGAAGTACTCACTTTAATTTCAAATTACGTTCGAAAGGTAAAAGGTACTGAAACATAGCCAAGCTTATTGGAAATCCATGCTCTACCGTTGGATACAACATAAAGAAACAATAGAACAGAATTAGGGATTCGTTCTAGTCAACTAAAAAACTACCCGGAATGAAATCTACATTCTTCATCCTGTGAACAAACCTCAAAGAATTAGTGCTAAATAATTAGCTACTTCATTTGCCTATGATATGCAAGTTAATGTAACAGATGAGTAGATGTAAACACAAAAATGAGATTCAGAAGATATGTAACCAGAAACAAAGCATACATATCAGAAGAAAGCAGAAAGAAGAAGTTCTATTTTTCCAAGAAATATTAATAAGAGTGCTTGAAATTTTAAAAAAGTTTATTGTTTCTAGGCGAATATAAACTTGTATTGTAATGATGGATATCAGGACATGTGGCGAAAGAAGAATGAAGCTTTTAGAAAGCAGAATGTAGTTTCAACTTGTAAAATTTTTAGAGAGTTTGTTATGATTTGGGTTATGTAATTACTATTGGAGTAGCCAGTATTCATACCCTGGATACACATCTTCTAAATCCCAATTTTTAAAATGAATTTTGGATTGTTTGTGGTGTAACATTAACGTACATATCCTAGGTGAGCGAAGTAGCTAAATCTTTAGCACTAATTCTTTGAGTTTTGTTCACAGAATGAAGAACGTAGTTTGCATTTAGGGCAGTTAGTTGTCTTGGTTGGTCAGAACGGATTCTATTCCTCATTAATTGCTCTGCTTTATGTTTCTTCATGATGTATCCAACGGTAAAGCATGGCTTTTCAAGAAACGTGGCTTGCCTGACGCGGTGTGGATTGCTTCAATACACTACGTAGACTACTGCTCTTGTACACAAAAGGATACCTAAAACATTACGAGAGTGGTATGGGGTTGTCCAAATACTTTTTGCGATGATTTTACGTAGTCACTCTTTGGTTGCCTGTTACCTTACAGGTGTATGAGTGGTAAATAATTCTATAGTATTCTTTCTAAGACATCCAAATTATCATAAAAGGGGAAGAGATTTCGAAATGGTCCATGTTTCACGTGTGATACAGTCTGTTCTTTCTCTTGGTTGAACTGGTCCAAATACTTTTTTCCCGCTGAATATAGTTCCCCTATCTATATGTTGTATTAGAAATTCAACATTACAGTATTAACGGTAAACAATAATTGCATCCAAACAGCAGTTTGAAGGATATATTTCCTAGTGCAAGTCTACACCTACTTTTGTGTGAGTTGTTTTCGTCGCTTATTTTCCTTGTATATTTTTCTTTCTCGTAAATTGTTTGTATATGACAAAATCACGATGAATGATCCTTAAACGGCAGAAAATGACGTTTTTATTTTTTCTTTCCTTTTTGTACTGTTTTTTATCTATTTTATGCACGAAACTCCAGAAACATCACAAGCAATGCACGAATTAACTCCTTTAGCCAGGGGAAGGGTTATTATACATGATGAAATTTATATAAGTACTGTAGCGCAAGAGTTTCAGGGAGGTATTTATCAATGAAATAGATTTACCAAAGGCAGATGAGCTTGTTAGTAGAAGTTGAAAACGAATGACCATGTACTGTCGAAATAGGAGAACATACTTCACCTTATCATTTTACCCCTCCTATTAGGGAGGCCCACTTCTACCTTGGGGGGATGGCCCCCTAAACACCCCGGGATCGACGCCCTTGATTATAATTGTCATAATAATTTAAATAGAAACGGTGGAAGTGCTCTAATCATACTCAAGTACCTAGATACGAACCTATGCATGAATTATTAACAACGAGGATCACGGCGGGGAAACTTAGAAATATAGCAATTGTTGTGTATATCTCCAATCAGGGTAGAACTCAAAGATAACATTTCTTTCAATCAGAATTGTCATATGCCATGCAAGCTAATAATGGGCTACTTACTTTGTTTGGGGAATGGAACGTCAACACCTGCTCTTCAGATTCAACCTCTACAATTTCGTCTTCGCCTGGATTAATCAGTCTGATTAACACGTACGGCCTCATTGATATATGGTCTCACCTATGTCTTCCCAGGTTGGCTTTACTTATGTCACTCCTAAGGTGGCATCTTGGTTCGACAAAATATCGTTTCCCCAGAATTAATTCCATTTCTTTATAAAGCACACATAATCTCGATTCCTTGTTCAGACTATCACAATTTAATAATTTCGTTACGGCTACCTATACAGAAGCATTTACGTTCCTAGTATTTATGAACTTTACCCAATCGTATCCTGCTTGATTTAGGATACCAACAAGATATACTACAGCGTTGGAAACAATTAACCCAACACAGACCCACTTACTGCACCCTTCTAAAATGGTGGGCTGGTACGTTGAAAACGTTTGTTAAGTATTAGTCGCTATTTCACTAAAGAGAGACAGAGAGCAACGCTAAATTACTGCAGGAGTATACAAGACAAGTACAGGAAGATGAAGTTCATGTAAAGATAAATAAATATAAGACTATGATATTAACTCTATATCGTTACAAAGATCAAAACACCATAAAGAAAAGTACAGTTTTGGCATTTGGTATGGCCGAAACTCCTTCCTTGGCACATAATAAATAAATTAGACAACGTAGTTCACAAACGTTCATACAACATATTAAATTAACAGATGGAACAAGGTACAGGGTGATCAGGTCGTTCAAGCATTTCTGAAGTATAGTTCAATAATAATTAATTTAGATCTAGTTATTGATTACCTACAGCATGCCACAAACAAGCTTACTCAAGATGACATTTATTACTTAAATAGCCCATTCACAAGATAAGATGTAGGAGAGACACATACAGTAGGCCCCAGTAACATATCTCCCGGGTAATATGGAATGTATCACAGATTTTTACTCACATTTAAAAATATCCTTAATCCTTTTCTTGTTCAATAATTCAATGAATTTAGAATTAAACCTAAAATGAATCCTAATATGAAACAAAGTACCTTTGCCTTGGTCGTCAAGATCCCAACTCCCAAGGGAATTGATGATTACTGGGTCTACCTCTTTATCCAATTCGATATTCGATAGCCGTCCAGAATTTTAATGAGGCTGGTCAACAAACTTGCTGACAGAATACTAGATCCCGAACAGTACAGACGTGGGAGTAATAAATAATTTACCAACCTCTTTAAGCAGTATAAGGGACTTTATGCAACACTCGAATAAAAATAAGAGGAGTCATAATTCCCTCCTTTTGACCGCATTTATACACTGTGATGCGGGCTAAAGGACTACAGAACATTTTATAAAAAATGTAGAACAAATATACGCCCAGAGAATGGTTAGACTTAAAATAAATCAAGTATTATCTAACAAGTTCCAAGTACAAAATGGGTTTACACAGGGTAGCCCCCTCTCAGAATTGTTTTCAGAGTAGCAATCGCTCCACTGATTACAGCGATTAGTACACAAGTAACAGGCGTTGACATTTATACAAATACCATTGCAATGAGAGGTTGCCTCGATAATGTTCACGCATACACAGGTTCACTAGAAGTGTTAAGACAAATGATTGAGTATGTATACCAATATCAACAAGTATCGGGTTCTAAATTAAATGTAGGCAAATCCCATCTACTACTTTTGAATCAGGATAATCATACAATTTATGAAACCATTTCAGGATATTCAAGACTTGATTTTAAGTTAATACACACTGTATTAGGAAAGCACGGGATAATTGGGAAGATACATGCAAAAGAAATAACACACAGACGATCACCGCTTCAAATACAGATACTATGAACCATTATCAAAGCAAACATTACATAGATGTTATTGGGATTTAATTTATTTCAGCTGTAATTTATCTGTTATTTCATTTTATTCAATAATTTTAAATTGGCAATGTGAATAAAAGTACACACACTGAATTAACACTGTTCCCTAACCCTTAAATGCACAAAATATTTCAGAACCTTTAAACCTAATTAGCGTAATAGTGATATGCAAAAATGATTCAAACGGAATACGATATAGATCACTATATTTATACCTATCTGTCAACGAGGGGGGGTAGGAGTCTCCCGATCAAATCCTATCCACGCTAAAATTACTCCAATTAAGAATAGTACTCACACGCAGCAATCTATCCTAAGCTAGAAACACGTTCAAAATTACTAAATAGCTCAAACCCAAACACCGGTTACTATTCTCTTGAGTATTATCAACTTATTCGTGTTTCCAATCTTACTTGTGCTTCACAAGGAAATATGATGATCAACTATTTCTAAATTACACAGCAATTATTCTAGACGCACGTGTCCGTCGACTACATAAAATAACTTTACACAACTTAACCGTATCTATCTGAAACGGCGGTTTGTCAATCTATTTCCAAATAATGAGGACAAAATACATATGGATCACAACGACGGCAATAATTTCAGTCCTGTACGAAGTAGTAATAGCGATTTCATTTTGCTAAATGACATTCCATAACGTTCATTTATTTCTCAGTTGCGTTATCTGACAATATCGGTGAAAATATATCGTGTCGGAGGTTTACTGCGACGATAATTTTCTCTACAATCCTTGCGATGAGGAAAAGGACAAACAAATTTATTCCAAGAAAATACGCATTTGTTTTTCTTACTTTCTTATCTCGCTGCTTATTAACACAGTATTGTTGATGCGAGGAACAAAAGTGGAGTGGGGTGGCTGCTACTAAGTTATCACACTACCTGCTTGGTTTACTATTTCATACACTTTGTCAATGACGAAAAATAGCACTAATCATCGAAATTATACCTTGACCGTACAGAAATGCTGCTGCTTTATTCTCGCTTTACACATGTAACGAAGACAGAAACGATATTTAAAAGCAGGCGACACTTTCTTCAAAATCAACTTCGCCAACGCATACCACTGGCCTAGCGTAGGATACGTATCGAGCACTGCAAATATTGAAATATTTACTTACAATTGGCGATTCACTAATATCTTCTTACCTTTCACGACATATGTCGGTCTAAGGGTTGCCACCTCCGTGCGCTCGAAGACACACAACAAGCGTCCAGGGAGATTCGCAATAGTAATAATCCTGGCGCGAACTATATACAAGCAAAGAAATGATTGAGAACGGACAGAAGTTGTGACTGCCACATATGGCTCCGGAAACACCGGGACCATAAACCCTCTCAAAAGCCAGTCTATTAACCGTAAGTACTTAGCACTATGAGCATTCATCTATCATACATAAACAGTGAAACTTCTATATAGTGGACAGTAACGGGGAACGTAAAACTGTCAGTTATTCGGAAGTGTCCGCTATTCGGAAAAAGCCTAGGATGCAACACCAGAAAAATTACTGCAATGTACACACAAGTTTGGGCAACATTATCTTGCTGTTTACTGTATTTTCATACGTAATGTACACTAATGCAGTTTTCTAAGTACAGTTAAAGGAAACTGAAATACACATGTTGTTTATGTGTACGTACTGCCTAACACAAGCACAAACACAAAAAGTACTAAACAATATTCACTCTAAAAAAACTAAACGAAATACAAAATAAATACAATACCTTACTCAACAATGCGTGATAATGTTAGGAATAGTGCCCGTTATTGTTTGAAATTCCAGAAAATAGGATAGTTTTATTCTTGGCTGTTCGTTATTTGGAAGTTCTAAATAGGCGCTGGGGAATAGTTTTCAGTGACAGCGTCCGTTATAGAGAATGTCCGCTATTCAGAAGTAATTTTTCCATTGTACCGAATGATGTTTTGCCGTTGAATTGAAAAATGGCCGTTATTTAGAGGTGTCCGTTAGGAGAAGTTTCACTGTATAACATACACTACCAATAGTATACAAGATACCTGTAAAAATCTATATGGTGTCGAAATGCGGGATAAAAAAGTCAAATGTAACATACTATTTACAGGCTCAACGTTTTTTCAACTAACTATATAACCTGAAATCATCATCTATCAGAGTTCTCTCGTATCGACTGAAACAACTTTTCTCTAAGGCAGAATTGCTAATACACTTTAGTTCCAAGAAGGAGATATGTGGTTATCTTACCAGCGTCAGTCCATAACTTCGATTCTACATGAGGCAGTAAAGTCACAGACTTCAGTCTATTAGCTCGTTTACTAGCGACCTGCTCCCTACAGACCAAAGCACGCGGATTTGAATGCTCACTAAACGTCGAACGACAACTTGGAGGTTGCATGGAGGTTTGTTTGCACTCTTCACATCCACGAATTTCACCGTCTTCACCGTAGGTTTACGAACGAAATTGAACGGTTCCATAGCAACTTGCAATGGCACATCGTTCTTGCGGAGGCGTAACACACCACTTCCAAAATCCACGACACATTCGTGTTTGTTCAAAAAGTCCTTTCCAAGAAGATTTTAGCCAAGACCATCGACAACATAGAACAGATGCGGAAATACCACTACTTCAATAGACAACGGCAACGTGACTGTACCTCTTACTTCCTCTAGACGCTTCCCGGTATAATCCTACAAAATGACATGGTCACTTCAGGTCAGCTTGGAGTGTGATATGATGTATGTCCAACGCTTCCAGGCCGAAGCCGAGCATAACGACGCATCCGCTCCACTATCAATCAAAGATCGGATAGGTTGGTCGAGAATGTGGATTTCTATCATACTTGATTTACAGTTGACGCCGACACCATCTTCGTCTAGAATATGGCAAGCTTGATCATTGTCTTGGTAACGTTCCCACTCTACACTATTTATGTGCACATAATTGACTTTATAATATTGTCTCATTATCCTGACTCTCCACCTCGGGATTAGGTACAACCATTAACTCAGAGAGATCTTTTTGACTTATATCCCCAATGCAACACCTTCCTCGACCCACGGGGAATGTTGCATCTCTAGTTTTTTGATTCGTCATATTTGCCTCAGATGAGCCAGCGAGTGCATCTTCGGATAAGCCCAGTCTATTATCTTGGGACCTTTCAGCAGGTGGTTCTCCTTTATACCTAACTTTTGAAAATGTTTCCGTCTCTGACGCTGATGCTCTGGTTGAGATTCTTCAGTCGAGGGGACGGTGCGTCTTTCCAAGCGGGATGATACATCATCCCCACTGCTCTTACCGCACTTGGTCCAGTTTGATCTCGCTGGACAGCGTTGATACCACACCCAAGGCAATTTGGTGGTTTTGTGCACAGCCTGTTGCGGTCCGTGAAAGCTCCATCACCGCCGCTTTTCCGGACTTCACTGGTCTCGAAAATTAACTCTAGTTTACGGACCGTATTCAACATTTCAGATAGACCTGTAATCCTGGATGAAGCGAGATGTCACCACTGGCAATAGATATACTAAGCTGTCACACAGTTGGACCTTCGATATAGAAGAATCAAGATCTTCAATTTGGGTGAAACACTCTATAACAAAGCTCTTCACACTTGTGCCCGCCTTAGGATCAAATGGTAGAGACTTGTGGCGAGTCACCAGTAGAGTACTAAATCCTTGAGGACAAAGGGAATAACTCTCAGGTACTGTGGTAGTGGCACTCCCAAGATATCAATTTCGTGTTCAAATTGGCGAATGAACGTGCGAGCTGAGGCACCAGGCCAATCTGCTGAAAAATAAGCCAAAGATCTTAAATCCGACTGCTTAACATTTAATTCGTCATGACGGATGGCTGGACTCCTATTCCAATTGGCTGGACATTCACCGCGACTAAGAGGCTGTGCGTCTTCCTCGAAATATGTCGGTAGTTCTCTCGCCGCCTGTCTTGACCTCTTAGGCGATTCGCTACTGTCACTGCTGGAGAACCTGCTTTCGTAGTACAATTTCTTTGTGCTTGATAGAGATTCACCACGAGAGGACCTACAAACTCTCACTCCACTAGAAGATGTCTGGTTCATGGCAATTGGAATATTGTTCTTCCGCTTAGGAGTTGATAACACTGCTGTAGCCCCTGCCTCACAATGTGTCCCATAGATGCTTTGCAGCTAGTAAATGTTTCCGCTACACTCAGGAGAAATCACGTCGACTTTCTAGTCTTAAGCCTCCTGATGCAGTATTCTTTGCTGGAATGCGTCTAATCTACCCTCCACACGTAACACTCTGTGGTCGAGGTTGAATAGAGATTGGCTTTTCCATATACACATTTCCTGTGACCTTTGAGCATGACTAACTACATCGATAACGGCACTCTCGGCTACGCAGCATCGTGAAACAAACTCCTGTTGGCTCCTCTCAATTTTCTGCACTCTCATCTAACACTCTTGAATCTTCATGTCAAATTCTTTATTCACTTACGCTAGTTCTGTCTTTACCATAGAGGCCCTTACATTAATAACTTCTTCTTTAACCTGATGAAGTCCTTAATTGATACGCCGCTCACATTAATCTTCGAACATACGTCGCTGATTTCTCCTATGCGAGCATCCAATTTGCTAACTTGCTTCTTGCCACGTGCTTCCACGAGGTCGATTTTAGACATCAAGTTACGGTGAAGATTCTCCTGCCGTGCAATGTTCTCTTGCAGCTTTTCCTGCCTTGCAAGGTCTTCTTTTTGCAGTTTTCTGGTCTCCTTCTGCAGTTTCTCCTGCCTCGCAATGTCTGTTTTACTCAGTTTTCTTGTCTCCTCATGCAGCTTTTCCTGGCTTACCATATTCTCCTCCTGCAGTTTTTCCTGCCTAGCGATGAAACTGATGAGCATATGCATCAACGACTCCTTGAGGTTACTCTGTTAAGTCACTAACACATCCCTTGCACGCAGTTGAGCACATGGAAGGCACTGCCACAAAACAGATTCGTCTTCCAACAAATCCACTTTGATATTCCCACTTCTGCTCGGAGAGGTGGGTACAAGCCAAGTGCTACCATCCGTCACAAGAACGGCACTGAACTGAGCGGTCATTTCCTTATTCTTTACTGCAGCACACGAGCCTTCTTCCTGTGCAGGTAGCGACGCACCATTCTGCGCTATATTCCTTCCAGTCCTCTTCTTAATATGAGAAGACATGCTAACAAACTTTCTTAATCTAAATGCTCGTTATGAAGAACTTCATTTGATGGGCGCAACCTTGCCGTGTCACTTGATGAATAAGTATTACACCCCTACGGATGAAATCCGGATCATTAAGTGCTTCTATTAAAAATCAGCGGTGATGTCGGGCCCTGTTCGAGCGCTTAAAATGTAACGGTCTTTCGGACCGTAGGATCAGAGTAGCAACGCACTAGCAATGTTCGAACCTTAAGTGAATTAGAAACGAGATAACTATACCAGAACAAATCATTTGTTTCAGGTTCTTCCAAGATGTGTTGATTTTTAGAAGAGAGATACAAGATAATTCACAATTAATGTTATATAATAAAGCACAATAAAATGTAGCTGATGCACCAAAGTCGAGCATGGAAGAATATATAGGTACATACATAAACAGTGCAAGATGAATGATTATTACCTAGACTTGATTCGAAGTACAATACTACTTAGAGTAGGGGTGGACGGTTCCTGAAAACGTAAACCGCGGTTTTGGTTTGCCACTTGAACCGGTTTGGAACGGTTAACCGAAACCGACCCGAACCGTTTCCAAACCGAACATAACCTTTCCCAAACCGAACCGAACCAAACTGAACAGCCTGTGCGTTGTATAAAATTACAATGAAGGATAACACTCACTTTCAAAACAAAATCGTAAATTAATTATCTAGAGCGAAAAACAGGCAAAGCCTCGTGAAATACTTAAAATTTGAAATGTGCTGCCACTCCTTCGTAAGTCAAGTAAAAACGACAAAATTATTTCGACTAGAATTGTAATAAATATTTGCAATACTGTACTTACTCTAAATCAATGCTTATTGTCAACTCTGGTAATGACACTACAAAATGGTTGCAAAAGCCTATAATATTTTCAGCAAGTGGGCCAATATACAGCCAACAAATATGTTTTTTTTATTTAACAGATTTTAAGTACACTTCCTGAGATGCTTTGTTAACTTCCATTGAAACAATTTCCGAATATTCAAGACACACTTTTAAACTAATAAGCACTGTATTAGGAAAGCATGGGATAACTGGGAAGATACATGTAAAAGAAATAACACACAGACGATCACCGCTTTAAATACAGATACTATGAATCATTATCAAAGCAAACATTACATAGATGTTATTGGGATTTAATTTATTTAAGCTGTAATTTATCTGTTATTTTATTTTATTCAATTGTTTTAAATTGACAATGTGAATAAAAATGCACACCCTGAAATAACACTGTTCCCTAACATAAATTTCAGGTATCGAGCTTAAACAGTTTGGCCTTGGCGTTGATATGCCAATCAGTCAGGATTTCTGTTTTATATATAAATAGTATTATTATTATTATTATTATTATTGCATTTTCAAAATATTGTGGTATACATTTAAATTGCCTTATTCTCAAAAGATTAGGAGTACTGATGTATTTCTTTGTTTAAATTTGGAATCTTTTGAACATTGATCGAGCCGCTGTAGGTCATGGTAGAGCGTTGGCGTAGCATTCTGGAGGCCGTGCTGTGATGGCACCTACACCATATGCCCTGGCTGACACCTTCTCGAATCCTTATCCCGGCCTAAGCGTTATTAATAAAATTCAAGTTTAGAGCATAGAGGGAAACTTGTGAATTAGTTGTTCAGAGCAAGACATAAATTATTGAGTGATTCTGACAAAGATTGTATTTTTTAAACGTTTAATCAGCAACTATTACGTAAAATAATTGTATTGCTATCAAAGGTCTATATTTAACATCTTCTTGTTTAGCTGCATATCTATCTGTTATTTGTATATCTATATGTATCTTGTAGGACTTTGTGCTGTATTGGCACCATGTGGTTCGTAGAGCATTTATAAATATTGCATTACATTATTATTACCACAACAAATGTAGTGATATTTCGCGTTACTAATAAACGGCTAAATAAAAACTTAAAATTTCTAATTCATGTATACTGGGAAATATCGAGTTGCAGGTGATACTAGTAGTAGTACAATCATGATATTTTGATGATCATCTGAATCTAGAAAAAATGGCAATAATCCTGGTGCAAAACTAGGAATTTTATTGTAGTTGCATTTGTTATGAAGATTTATTTTCAAGAAATTCTGTGTCATGAAGAACAAACCTCAACAACTCCGGGGTTAAAGTCATTCTGTAATCAATATAGTGTCTGTGTTACTACATTTTATTTCTGGCTTCCAGAAGTATCTTATTGACGAAAGGTTTTCGGACATTTAAGCCCGAAATTTGGCATTTCGCAAAGGATTATGTTTGAATCCCCGTAGAAGAGAAGGAGTGTGATTCAGGACCATGTTTTTTTTGCTTGCATACACTCGGTTATAATTCTGCAGACAAATACTCTACACACACTTATATATTGTTATTAGAGGATTTAGTTAATTTGTATTTAACATTCACATATGATATACCGACGTTCTGTCGACACCCACCACTTCTTTGATGTTATAATTTAAACACAGTAACTACTTACGTCCTGAAATGGAAGTATGAATAGATACAAAACTGATCATGATGATTTTACATAATATTCATGCTTTGAAGAATATATCATTACATGAAAATAGATTTTCCAGAACGGTATTCAAACCAAGGACCTCACGATTAGAAGCCCCACGCTCTACCACTGAGCTAAGATGAACACATCTACTTATCCCTTTCTGATAGAACTCCTGCCGGAACGTGACTGAATTTTCGCTGTCCAAGACATTGACATTTATATCCGTTGCAATACTGTTGTTCTTTTCTCCTTTGTATTGTTCATTGTACTATGAATGTGAGAACTATGTTTGCTGTTTTTGCTTTCATATAGAGAAGTAGGTGACAAAACCATCACGTGATCACATGTATCATTAGTTTCGAAATACTGTATCATTACGTATTTCAATGAATGTTACTTTTTTCTACACTTAATAACATTTCAACATACCTCACTGCACTTAAAAGAAGAAAAACACATCCGTACTAACGTTTCCCAATTGCGAAGATCCACCTTTGGGGGTAGTCGGAACCTGGCACCTTTGCTTTAGAGTTTCCGAAGATACCGGAAGTTGAACTTAGAGAATTTCAGCTGAAAATTGCCCTAATTAATGCGGTCATCCTTTTTGGAACAGGGTGTACATCGCTACCATTATATCATGTCTATAAAATAAATTTGTTGTTTTAAATGTCAGCTGGCGTTTCATATTAAAGCTTTTAATTGATCACGTTGCACTGAAACTATAATTCTGACACTTCCAATACTAAGCTTCAATTACTTCAGGTAATTTATAGAATAACTTTATTAATAAAACTGAAGTCGATTAGAAGAACATATAGCAAAACACTATCAATGTAAAAAAATAGTTAACTGCAATACAATCAAAGTTTAAACATTCCAACAGCGAACCAAATAGTCACGTGACTCATAACCCATAAAGCGGTATTGCATGCCACTAAAGAGCTTTTCAAAAAGCAGAGCTTTTGTCTACAAAGTAACAGCCATGCTGATTGTATTGCTGCATTAATTGTCTACCTTGGATACCAAAAGTAGGGCAGTACTTAACTCTATAGAGGCGATATTTCATTGTTGGACTGCAAAATGATTTTAGTGGGAACTACTTTGAAGATGGTATTCCATTTCCCACCTGAACCTCAAACCCGTTCCACGAGACTCGACCACATTTTGTTTCTTTGGTATTCCAAAAACTCTCTCTCTCTCTCTCTCTTTCTCTTAGTCTCTTTCTCTTAGTCTCTTTCTCACTATCTCTCTTTCTGTTCTAGGGAAAATCCCCTGACGTGACCGTGTATCGATCCTAAGAGCACTTGAGGCAACTCGAGGTGACAAACGACAAGAGAAAATCGTCGACGTTGCAGAGATCAAACAGACGGTTCATCTCTTTTTCAGCGTATCGTAAAATGAAGACAAAACGAAAAGAAGTGAGATAATATAGAACAAAGATGAAAAAAGAAAACAAGAGAAGACGAAATGGAGAGAAAACGGAGATAGGTGTTTCTGAAGGCATGAAATGGAAACAGAATCAGTCTACGATGTATCACCTGGAAAACCCTACTCTATCTGTCGGAAGAGACACATCAAACCCCTATTCCTATGAGATGGTGAGAAAATACGAATAAATCGTCAAGTAAGAAAAAAAATTGAATGGTATGTTTCTTTTGAAGAAAGATTCATATTCGTAGAAAAATTCTACTAGAACTTATTCATTTCTTAATATAACAATTCAAAATTTATATTTTCATTCGATTGATGAATTATAAGCTGCATTTCTATTTTCAAATATTTAACAGTGAGCATTTAGAAGAAGTAGAAAAGTCATTAACGCAACTGGTTATAATGTCAATTTATCAAAAAATCGAAATTAGAAATTTTCAAAACGATGCATCGTTTAAACCCAAAGGTCAAGTTCAAAATAAAATATTGTCGGTAAATACTCTCTGGACTAGTAGTTGAACAAACTTTTAATTTCCAGTAAACCGATCAACAATACCTCAGTTGGTAGAGCGTTTGCTTAAAAATTGCAAGGTACTGGGAACGCCCCAAACATCCTCCCATCCTAACCTAGATTTTCCGAAGGTTTGTCCAACGTTATACCAGGTAAATGAAGTGATGGTACCTTCAAACTAAACCCTATCCGACTTCTATCAACATCCTTTTACCTAGCTTATCCCGACCTGAGACAACGTTCCCTAAAAGCCATTAATACATTCAAACTCCTGTAAATCGAAACTTGTACACTCCATGCGCTGCATTTCAAATGGCCAAACAGATTAAGAGATGTGGGAAGAAACTAAACGAGCCCTAAGGCTGACGAAAGGCAAACGATTACCTTGAATTGTGACATAGCATGTGTTTAGATCGGCTTTGTTGTAATTAAACATCTTTCGGCACCCATTTCTTTCTGATAGATTCTTAATCTTGTGTCGACTTATGAACCTCTTTCCGCCACTTTGGTAATCCTTAATTAAAATAAAATCTTATTGTCCATAACACAATTACCATCACTTTTTGCGTAGAATGTTTCTTTCCCCATAATTTCTTGGTGGGTCGTGCTCAATCGGTATAATCCATTTCCTTGGGATGTTTCCTTACTTTCGGAATCCTTTAGGTACTCTCGTCTCTCATGCCAATGATGAGGTTGAAGAAGGTATTTTCTTGTACATAAATGTTTTCTTAGAGCTCTTATCCTGCAGGAATCTACTTTAAATTCTTCATGTGTTTCTGGGAAACTCAGCTAATCAAACTTCATGCCACCTGAAATTTTAAACATTGCTTAGGTTTAAATATACTTTTAGGGATCAGCGACTTTCTGAATGGTGGATCGGAAATCTTCTATAATCAGATTATATCCAAGGTTTCCATGTCATTGGTGGTGGAAGTTGCTTGTTTGTCAGTATTATCTTATTCTCTCTCTCGAAATTTCTTTGAACAAGTTGAATGTTGCTGATTCCCATTTCTATCCCACCACATAGATATTGTGGGTCTTAAGTAGATCGCAAGTAGTGGCGTTACTCCCCTACGTTTTAAGAATTCTATTAAATCTGCTGTTCATTATTTTAATCCATGTTATGAGTATGGTGGAAATGCTCATATTTAGGTACCACTCAAGGTAACAAATCTGTTTAATACGTATTTATAACTTAATTCTAATTTATGTTTTAATATGATATTTCTTCGAAACTAATAGTTTATGAGTGGTAATCTTGTCCTGAACGGACCCTCATAAATATATTATTATTATTATTAAGTTCAACATATTAAATAAATTCAATTCCTTATTCTGTATTATCGTAAATGACAGCTTAGACGAAGACACTACAACTTAATCATATTAAAGGAATAAATATTATAGTTTTTGTACTACATTTAGAAAAAGAAAGAACCTTGCTAAACACTTTACGCATAGGGTGACCAAATTTTTGAAACAAAAAAACGGGACATTTTATAAATTTAGACATAAATATGCTAGACGAAACAGGACCTTAAGATTTGAACCTAACAGCAATGTTTTCAGTACTAAGAACTGATAGGAAGATCTATCAAGTAATAGCTATCGACTTCATACAAGCATAGACATGAACATGTTAACAATCTACATAAGCTGAGGCGTTGGGTACGGATACATCATGAGAAACATTGCTTTTTACCATAATTTTCTATGATGAATGAATATTTTGCAAGAGTTGACGATTATTGTATTTAACGGCTGACTATGAAATTAACTAAGATCCCAAAAATGAGACTTCATAACAATAATTGCTTGTCTCGTTTTTGCTACAAACCTTTTCGTTCCTCTGATCAGTTCATAGAATTTACAATTGAAAAGGCTCTTCCAACAGCGGTATTTGTGTCAGGTACAGCCAATGCAAAATTAACAACCACCAAAATGTCTACATGTTAAAACATTCATTGATTGAAGTGTTATAGATTTGGATGTAAATTACCTGAACGACATTAACTAGAAAGTATCAATGTAATTTTTATATCATTGTTTACCGGTTGCGCTTTGGTACTAAATAAACATGCTTTATTTTTACCAATAAATTATCTTTTATCAATTGAAACAATTGTTATTAGGCAATGTTTTTTTTAGAAAGTATAAATTTTTCTTCCTCTGTAAATTTAAAACTGAAATTCGACTAATTATCTATACTCCGATTTTCTTATTTTTCGAGTTCCAACCAGCCACACTTTTTCAAGGTTCTTTCCAGATCTTAATATCAGTAGTTTACAGCTATTTAAAAGCTAAGACATCACGTTCTCACCCTTTCAATATAATACTTTTAACTTTAAATTCTGATTTGTGAGAGATCTTAGTCATTGATGGGCCGCGGTGGTTCAGTGGTGGAGCGTAGGGTCCTCGGTTCGATCCCTGCTCGTGCGATGCGGGTTTTGTGGTGAACGAACACCGTGTGCGTAGGTTTTCTCTATTTCTCATCCCATTTGCTCTCATTTTCATCATTCCACCAATTGTTCCATCATCATCCATTCGGCCTGAGCCAAAGTTGCCTAAAGGCCTTTAAATAAATTTTGAATTCAAAATGTGGTGTTGCTGATCTTGACAATAGAGAACTTCTTAGGTATCCATCTCTGGAGTGAGCTCCACAGACTTTGCGTGAAGCCTCTGACACCAATTTGACAAGTGGTACAACTGCCTAAGTATGATACCTTTTTATATCTACATTTGGCACTGTTCCATAATGAATTTGTGATTTTACGTTATCATTGCTGATTTTCTGTAATATACCCAGATAAGTAATCTTACAAGTGTCCCACTGAATTAATTGCAGTATATTTTGTAACAACAAAGTTTAATTTAGGAGTCTAGAAGGTTATATTCGACTTCTTCTTTGAAGCCGTCTGTCGGGCTTTTAAATTCGGATCAGGCAATCAAACGATGTGTCAAATTGGTGTTAGAATTTTCACGCAAAATCTGCAGAGCTACGTTCCGAGATGGATACTCCAAAAGCTCTCTAGTTTTAAGATCAACAATGTCTAAGTTCTCTCATGAATCAGAATTTAAAGTTAAAAGTCCTGTATTGAAAGAGTGAGCACAGAATATGTTGTAAAAAACTGCTGCAAACAACTGCTGTAAACAACTACAGCAGTTTAAACAACTTCTGTAAACAGTACAGAAGTAGCTGTAAACAACTGCTGTTGAAGTCTGAAAAACACCTTATGTGGCTGATTGGTTTAGAAGAGTGTGGGTGGGTGGAACTTGAAGAATAACAACACCATAGTGTAGATAATTAGTCTAATTTTAGTTTGTAATTTATACATGAAGAAAAATGTATACTTTCTAAACATAATACATTCCATAATAACAATTGAATCGCTTCATAAAAGATCATGAAAATTAACATTTTATTGGTAAGAAATGAATTTTTGGTTGCATAATGTGACATAAAAAAGAATGATACAAAAGTTACCTTAATACTTTATTAGTTGATGTCACTCATGCAATTTACATCCAATTCTATAACTCTTGGATCAAAGGATGTTTAAAACTTTTAAAAAAGTAGAACAAAGAAGACAAATTTTTAACATTTCATAAAATGAAAATATGATGCAAATCGGAAGGAAGGTTTACCAGATTTTAATTTTCCTTTTTTTTTTATTTTTCTTCTCAGCGCTATCAGCAACTTTTCCGCGCTATAGAGTTCTGAACGAGAAAAATTAGTTTTTTTGAACCACCGTAATGATGATGGTGATGACACGCAAGGCACTAAATGGTTGCAGTTTTCGATCTCGTAAAACAGAGTGAAACTAGAGTAAAACAGGGGCACTTCGACCAGCGATAGGTAAACCCTGATCAAAGCCACGAAACTACTTGGAGTTGTCTGCAAGGGTTGGAAGTTTACAAGTCAGCGTACTTCTTCACTTTTATGGACTTTTTACACTTCCGTACACTTTTCAATTTCCAAGAGTTTCACGTCCAAATGTCCTGTCACCGGGACAGGCTCAAAAGTGAGTCACCTCATGACGTAAATTATTACAATCAATGTGACACGCTATTTTGGGGGTGAATCGTCACTGGCTACAAGACAATTCTGTGATATCTTAACACAAGTAATTGGTAGTTTCTCTCATACCAGTCTGCACAGACAGTAGTGTTGGTAGACAGACTTGAGGAAAAAGTGATACTGTGGAGTTTATGAAATGTGAATGGTCCAATGAACATCAGGTGCTTGATGGTCAGTTTCTGGATGGTTAGCTCGATTGTGATAAACTGTAGATGCTTCTTCTTATTTTGTGTGAAAATTGTCATGCACTAATCAACACAAGGAACACAATATTCCAAGTGGACAACAGGGCCATGCGTCAGTTGAAGACTCTAAAAGTTCGAATAAACAGTCACTACATTAACCCAAGTTTTGCCTCTTCAAAACGAGCAGCCTTTTATATGTGTCGGAATTTCCTAAGAGACAGGACATTCTATGGTAGGGTGGAAGTAAAAAGTGTAGTTTGAGACATTTGGGCTAAATATATCGACAGAGTGGAAACCGGTGAAAACTGTATTGCTATCGTGCACAAAAGTTGAAGAATAAATTGCACTTCTGAAGTACAGTACATATATACAGTCTCCAACTTCTTCATTTAACATGCGGAATCTTTTTAACTCACCCTAGTACAATGTTCAGCAATTGTAGTATCGTGGTATAGCATGCGACTGCGTCTTCAGTTGAGACTTCTGGTTCATATTAGAAACGTATAATATGTTATTCTAAGAGCACATAAAAGGTTATTTGACAACTCCACTCACCGTATTGGATAATCGTTTGTTAGATTATACCTGTGATATTAATCGCCGTATCGCTTTGAGTTAAACAGCGCTGGACTCAGGTTAGTACCAGTTTCAGGAAAAGCTTAGTAAGTTCAGGTGACAGCAAGACTCGAGTCTGCTGTTTCCCTCCTTGTGGTTTAGAACTACGCTATTGAACCACCCAATGACGAGGGATTAGTAGAGTGACATAATGCAGGCAAATTGATCGAATCGTAGTGTATATATGAATACAGTGAAAATAATAATTGTTGCACCTTAGATAGTTCACGTTACATTGGAGTAAATTCTTAATAAGAGCGATTACCAGCGTCGCAAACTCACATACAAAATACATTTTTCGACTGTCATTGCTTGAAAACATCTTTGACTAATTAAAAAAAGGGACTTGAACATATCGTATGGTAGAGGAGAGATTGCAGTTAAGGTTCCCAGTGCTTGCAGCGAGCAGTATTTTATCGCTGCAAAATGTAGTATATTTATTTAGTTTCTACTGTCAAAAGAGCTCTGAAAATGAGTTAGGGGGGTGCTCTCGTAAAAGCTCATTAATACACTGTTAGTAGGTTCTCGTTAGATAGAGAAATAGGTCTATGTTTCTGGCTCCAAAGGGTGAAATTTAACGCTTTGAGTATACAAGTTTTTAATATATTTCGCGTTTAAAATTGGAAATCTCAAAGTTACGATAATAGTAATTGTTTTCGATGTTAGTATTTATTTATTTTGATTCTCTGGTTTGTAAAGTAGAGATTGTGTTCGAAGTCTGCGAAACTTGTTTAAAAAATGTTAGTAAACCTTCAACGAGTCGGATTTGATCTCCGAATGCGGCATTCAGATTGGAAAGGTCGTGAATGGAAGTACTTGCCGAAATATGCAATAGATATTGTGTGGGCTTGGAGACTAATGCTTGTTTTATACAGGTCGATGTTCGTTAAGGTGATATTTGTTGAAAGTCGAAATGGAAGAATTGATTGATTGTGATCAAAGTAATCAAGAAATCTATCTGACATTGGACAGAACTTTTTTGGTGGATTCTTACTTTGATGAATTAAATAGAAGGGATATGGATTTGGAAGTTGGCCTAGGTGGTAGAATTGTGACCGGAGGTTTGTATGACAGCCAAAGTGGAGGAATATTACGGACTGAAGAGCTAGTTCGATATGTAGATGAATGTAAAATCAGAGATGAGTCCATATGAAAGAGGAAGGAAGATGGAAGAAGTGTTAAGGGAATGTAGAAGCAGCCAATTGAAACATGGGAGAGGAATAATTGATTGTGAAGTCCTTCATCCCTTACGTTCTACTCCTGGAAATGTTAGATTTTGGGAGGAGACGATCTGAATTTTGTTCTCAAGAAGAAACAAGAGTTAAGGAGTTTGTAGGAGAAGGTAAGAGTTTAAGAAGGTTTAGAGATGGCCGAAATTTTGATGGTCCGCCCAGGAGAGAAGATGTGATGAGTTCCCGAGAGAATGAGGTTCCCAGACAAAAACAAGAAGATTGTAAATTTGGTGCCCCTGGTGGATTGAATAGAAGGAACAATTTTGGTCGACAAACTTCAATTAAGGCAAACAGAAATGAGTCGTCGGGCGGTAGAAGAGTTAATGAGGATTGTTTCAGAAATAGGAGATTGGATTGTGATGAGGTTTCGGATTTGATGGAAGAATTAAGATTTTTTGATGATGTTCCCATGGAAGAAATTGAAATTGATGATAGACTATTGGAGAAGTTTGAGTTTAACTCTGCTCTTGCCAGAATTCAAGAAATGTTGAAAGGATGCCGGTTGGATGCAGCTGACGGAATTGCGGTGTTTGAATTTTTAGTTAAAATGGAAAGACTGGTTAAGTATGAAGGTGTTCCTTTCAAATTGATTATGAAGTTTTTGCTTCAGAGAGCAAACGGGGAATTGAAGATGGTGCTTCGGTTTTGTGCAAGAAATGAACTGAATTGGACAGAAGTGAAACGGATATTGAGAAGAAAATTCATTTCTTCGTTTGTTGAAAGTCATTTAATCAGAACTGTGATTTAAAGAAAACTAGTTGGTGGAGACAATGTGTTGGAGCATATTGATGGATTGGTGGATTCAGCTGCAGGTTTGGAAATTTGGAAGATGAAAGTCAATTAGTGAGAACTATATTGAGCGGGTTGGATCCAAGGATTGTTAAGAAGTGCGTATCAGATGGAAGACTGGATAGGATTTCGAAATTGAAAAGTAAGATGATGAACTGTTTGGATTATATGAGTGCCAAATTGGAGTATGATGATTTTGATAGGAAAGGAAGAGGTTTCAGAAATCAGAACAGAAGGTTTATGGTGATGAGCGCAGAAAGGAACTATGAACAGGATGGGGTTGGTGATAAGCCAAGACAAATGGATGAAGTTGATGGAGTCAGGAAGCAGGAGAGAAACCGAACACAGGAGAGGTATGTTCGGATCGGGGAAGGTTTAATAGGAGAAATTTTATTGGTGACCAGACAGGGTTTGTAAATTTTGGTGATAGGGATGTCAAAAGAAATCAATGGCAAGGTCTTGAAAGAGAAGAAAATTTTGTTGGTAAGGAAATTAGAAATAAACTTGAGGATAGACGGGACAGAGGTAGGAGAGGTTACCCAAGATGATAGTTTTGAATTAAGGAAAATTTCTTTGACGGAATAAAATGATTTTGATATTATCTTTAATTTTGAGAACGGGTTAGGTTAAATTCTGCGAAAATTAAAAATCCCCCAATTACCCTCGATCTAATATTTTTCAGATTAGCCTAATTGGTTTCTCAGGTTTTAGGCGAAAAAGATTTAGTTTTTTATGAATTGTGTTGAATTTCGATGTTTTGATTTTGACGTAATCTAGTTTTATGCCCCATATTTTAATCTATAGATAGCAAATTAAGCATAGAAGATTTGATTTGAACTAATGATAAATTAATTTGTTTAAATAGAGAAATGCAATAAAAATCAGAATATCCTTTTCTTGGATGGTAAGAAGGAAGTCGTCATTTTCCTGCAAATTTCTATTTTGATGTACACAACTAATCCCCTGATTATAATGTTTTCGGAATGGTAAAGTAATTGTAACCGGTTTGAGTTTAATTAGTATTTGGTCACGAATTGAAAAAATTGAAATTGTGAATGATTTAGCATTTGTAGAAGCGGAAAAAAATTATATCGGATGAATTGCTTGTTAATGACTAGATGCTAGTGTTTTGATTAAATGAAGAAGTTTATATATTGATGTAGTGATGTTTATTTGTGTGTGAATTCTGTTAGCGATTGTTAGTATAAATGTAGCAAAGATAAACGTTGTTTCATATTCTGGTTCTAATATTGATTTGTTGTATTTTTCAGTTTTAAGGAGGAAATTGTTGTTGATGATTGATGATGTTATGTGGTATGGTGTTGTACCAATTACTTCTTGTTTTGATAAATTATTGTAATGTTATAGTTTTTTGAAATTTGTCTTGCTTTGATTGATTAAAAGCGGCTACAATCTCAGTTGAATTAAATTTAAATTGATTGTTTGTTGTGCCTTAAAATATTACTTAGTTTCTGAATCAAATAGAGTTTTTCAATTTAAGAACTTGGAATAATCTTGAATTTTTGAATCAATTGTTTAGTCGAAATATTATACCTATTATCTTTTGGAGTGAATTAGTTTAATTAATCAATTGTTTTGAATCTCTATTTTGGATTTCAAGAATTTTAAACATTTGTTTTTGTTTAACTTTTTCTTGAAATTGGTAGCTTCATATCAAGACAGATTGTAGCTGATTAAAATTAATATTTCATGAATGATTAATATCAAGTGTATTTATTTACCTTGTTTCTTATGATATGTTCTCTAATGACTCTTGTTCGATTGTAGGTCGTTGAGTGGATGTAAATTGGAACTGATTGTTATTGGATACTGACAATTGTTATTGTTATTGGTAAAATTAGTGAAGCCCACTAGAGCAAGAGCAATTTGATGTAAAATTCCTTGAATGTGAAAATGATAAAATTAATTTTCTTGTTGGCGAGGTGGGGGTAACCTTGCAGCGAGCAGTATTTTAACGCTGGAAAATGCATTATTCTTATTCAGTTTCTACTCTCATCTTGGCCTAGATATTAGAAATGTTCATCATTGAACATTTTTCTGGAATGGAATTCTGTTCATCATGTATTCGACTAATCTGTTTTCTACAATCTGTTCTCGAGATTGACTGATGGAATCGGCATCTTGTTTTTGATTTAATGTATTGTAACTCATTCCAAACCTTTGAAATTTGAAGTTCGAGGTCAGATTTAGCGCTTTACGTTGTTCAGCCATAAATGTTTGTACGTCCTCATTGCGAGAATTATTTGAATGACCTGAAGCGTAATATCTTTATCTATTGTTCCTGTATCAAATCTAGCCGTACTGCATGAAATATTAACACAGCCTTCTAACCAATTAGTATTTATTGCACTTATATCATCTCTACCGATTATTTGATAAGGAATAGTGGTATCTATAACTACAAAATCCAGCTTAAATAACCTTTCCTGATATTGGACGTGTAAGTCTACTTCTCCTACCAAAGAGAGTCCATTTTGCGGTGCAATTCTAATTGTGGGAAGTCTTTTCATGTACAGTGTTTGGGAGTATCTTCCGCAAGTATAAAAAATATGACTGTTACAACAAAAAACAAGTGGACATGTGATATATGTGAATAAAAAAAGCGTACATAATACTGGCAAAGTAAGATTGCAGAGCGCATCGGCTAAGATAAACGACCGGAAGGAAGGCAACCATGAGAAGCAACCCGCTTTAAGTGACAACGAAGATAACAGAGACGGTGACGTAGTGTGTAACGACAGAGAAAGTGAAGTGAATATGATTGAAAGTGACGCGTTGGACGAATTGAACGAGAAATCACCTATAGCGGAACTGTTATCAGCCCTGCGATCTCTACAGAGAAGGGTCGTCTTCATGAGCCGTAAGTATGATAAAATATATGACAAACTTAAAGTAATAGAAATAAAATAAATGTACAGGTTGTGGAGGAGAATAGGCAACTGAAGTCTCAAATTGCAAGTTTAGAACTTGAGTTAGATAAAGCGGAACAATATCGAAATCAAGAATGTTCCCTTTGAAAAAGGCGCTAACGCTGAATCTATTGTCTCCTCAATAGCTTCAGCTGTTGGAGTCGAACTTGACATTTCAGAAGAAACGCACGCTGTGCACTGGGTTCCAGTTCCTTCTAAGCCGAAGGAAAAGAACATTATAGTGCGTTTCATAAACAGAAGAAAGCGTGATGCATTCATGAGAGCAGTGAAGGAAAAGAACAGAAGTAACCAAAAGCTGACTAATCGCAGCATTGGTTTCACCCACTCTTCCCCCATCTATGTCAACGAACACCTAACGGTCGCACGAAAGCGTCTGCTTGGCTTAGCGGTAGCTAAAAAGAAGGAAGCTAGATGGGCTTACGTATGGACAGATGCAAACGGGACAATTTACGCAAGAAAGATGTCGGATGACAGAGTTATCATCATCGGCATCCCGGCTGACGTACAGAAAATCTGTTAACTTGGGTATGCTCCTGTTGTATCTCACTTTTTTTCAAAGTTGTGTAAATATATACCAGTGTAAATACTTATATCCTCTTCTTAATTATACCCACCCTCGTTTAAATTGTAAGAGTATTGTTAGCGAACATTTCAGCCCTGTTGTCAAAAATAATTTGTCATTATTCCACCTAAACACGCAAAACTTAAGCACCAAATATGACGATTTGGTCACATTTTTGTCAAACTTACGAACACAATTTTTGGTAACTGCTGTTAGCGAAACACATCTTGTACACACCGAGCAAGCGAACTATTTCTCCTTAAACAATTATTCCTTCGAGTATAAAATAAGAAATTATAAAAACGCTATTGTTATCAGAGGGCAGGGTGGAGTTGGACTCTATATTAATAGCTCATTACGTTACAGCATACGCGAAGATCTTAATCAAATGAATAACATAGAATTTTGTGAAATGCTTTGGATTGAAATACACAATCAAAGATCAAAGAACATTATAATTGGGGTTATATATAGATCACCTAACAAATAATATGACGATTTTAACAACTACCTTGCTAAAATTTTATATAAGATCAACAACGAAGGTAAGCATTGTATTTTTACAGGTGATATTAATATCCATCTAAATAATGAGAAAGAAAGCGCTGACTACACAAATAAGTTAAATAGCCACCATACCAAAATGTGCATTACGGTAGCCACAAGAGTAGATGACAATACTCGAAGCGTAATCAATCACATTGGCACAAATATTCTAGACGTAGATATAAATTCTGGGGCAATAACTACAAAAATCAGCGACCATTATCCAATATATATGTTTCAGAATTCAAAAATTGAAACTACAGGAAAATCTGATATCAATACGCGTGTTTACGACTATTCCAAAATTGCAAAAAATATTAATGACACAAATTGGGCAGAAACTGGGATATTTAGCACAGCATATGCTACACAGGCAATCCAAATTCTCCAGACTGCCATTAGAATGTCGTTCTAAAGCTACAACGACAAAGAGATTGCACTGTAAATACGAAATAAAGAAACATCCATGGATTACCGCCTCTACTTTAAATCAATTAAGAAAAAAGATACACTATGGAAAAAAAGTTGTAAAAATCCTTTTAATTTAAATCTTCAACAAAAATACAAACTTTATCGCAATATTCTTAAAAATAACTTATCGAAAATGCAAAAAATAACTATTATATGGAAAATATGCTTCGGGTAGGGTCGGATACAAACCTGAAATGGAAAATAATAAATTCTGCCTTAAATAAAACCAATAACAATGAATATACCGTAATGAACATTACTGATAATCTAAAGAAATTATCCAAGATAGAAAGTTAATAGCTAATGAATTTAATACATATTTTACGGACATTGGTACGAAACTTTCTGCTGACATTAAAAGTCACACGGACGATACTCAAACTAAAGGTATAAAACCAACACAATCAACAATATGTCTTACTCCTGTCTGACTGAAATAATAAACACTATTAATCGCCTGAAAAATAAATCAAGTATGGGACATGACGGTATAAACACAAAAATTATGAAAAGTGGGGCTGTAGTCTTAGCACCAGTTTAAAACATATAATTAATCTGTTATTCCCCACAGGCATCTTCACAGATACTCTAAAAATTGCTAAAATAATTCCCATCTATAAAAGTGGAAACAGAACCGACAAAGCAAATTACCGGCCAATATCAATCCTTCCTGTGATGAGTAATTTTTTTTAAAAAAGTACTCCTAACTAGAATAATGTGTTTTCTTGAAAAACATAATATAATTACCCAAGAACAATATGGGTTCCAGAAAAATAAATCTTCACAGCTGGCTGTAAATAGTTTGACAAATTTTATATCCGGAACGCTTGACGAAAGTATTTATATGATTGGGGTCTTCATTGACTTGAGGAAGGCATTTGATATGGTAAACCATAGCATACTCCTACAAAAACTACACGGTTATGGTTTACAAGGCGTAACTCATAAACTACTAACAAGCTATTTCCAAGACCGAAACCAATATACGTATGTAAATAATGTAGAGTCTTGCTTATCATCAGTGAATTGCGGAATTCCACAAGGTTCTATTTTAGGGCCATTATTGTTCTATATATGAACGACCTACTATCATGCCTGAAACAGAGTAAGTCATTACTATTTGCAGATGACACAGTAATTTTTAATAAGGGTTCAACATTAAAAAAACGTACAAAATGCCACTAACAAGGATTTAGAAAATCTCTCCAGCTGGTTTCGATATAATAAATTGACATTAAACACCGACAAAACAAAGTGCATCTTTTTCAGAAATAGGCAGAAAAAGGAAATTATAGTGAAATATCCCATTAGAATCAGTAACGATAA
>JAGDQP010000408.1:33379-54027 GCA_022664845.1 Lepisma saccharinum | reverse complement strand
TTTCAATATAATAAACTGACATTAAACACCGACAAAACAAAGTGCATATTTTTCAGAAATAGGCAGAAAAAGGAAATTATAGTGAAATATCCCATTAGAATCAGTAACGATAAGATAAGTGTTGTGAATTATTTTCATGGGACAAACACTGTTCAGAAATATTTCAAAAGGATATCATGTCACGTTGGAATACTTCGCAAACTTTCCAAGATGTTTCCAGAAAATATAGATAGAATATATTACTATGCCTTCATACATCCAAACTTTTCGTACTGTGTCGAATCCTGGTATGCGAATCTCAGTGAGTATAATAAGAAACGTCTTAACATCTTACAAAAAAAGCCGTTAGATTAATAAGGAATGCAGACTACTAGCACACACAACACCCTTATTTAAGGAACTAAAGCTGTTAAAGGTTCAAAATCTATATAAATATAAAATAGCCTGTCTAATGCATAAGTTAGTATCTCAAAATACATAATCAGTATACGTTTCACCCACCTTACATGAGATATCGACAAGGGCAATAACAGATAAAAATATAGCACTTCTTCGTTCCCACCTTAACTATGGTCTTCGCAGTATGAGCTACAGAGCTACGTTAATTTGGAACACTCTCCCTAAAGAAATTAGAATAAAAACTTATATACAATTTCAGCATGCTCTAAAACACATACTACTGCAAAAAGTAAAATAGGCTCTGAGAAATAAAATGATAATAACCAATTTGTACATAACATCTTATCCACAATTATTACATTTCCGTCTTCTCTCGTTGCTTCGCTTGCTCTTATCTTTGTCTTAGCTCTTTTGTATAGTTACTCTTTTGTTTATTTGGTCCTTTGTTGTTCGGTATGTTTTTTTTGTAATTAACCATCAATGATACTATTATTCTTAAGATTTCCACAAGTTTCATATGTTATCATGTTTTGCATTGCGATTGATTATTTTTAGAATGGTTTCTCCTTTTAACTGTAATAATATGTTATCCATGCAGTTAATATTGTTGTTAATATGTATGTATTTACGTAATATGAGTGTTTTATGCGATTTATGTTTGTACGTCAATTGGTATTTTTTTAGATTGTTCTCCTTTTTTTGAAACTTTATACAAGTATTTAGGTAATTTTAGTGTTTTGTATTGTACTTGTTAAATTTTATATCTACCACGAAACTACAATGTGCCACTTGTATGTGACATAAGCAAAAGGAGAATCCAAAAACAGCTGAAGCTAGGATTCTTCTTAAATCTGACTAAAATCTGTAAATATAATGAAATAAGAATATTGAAATAATAAATTTAATTGAATTGAAATTGACAACATTGATCCATTTAGTAGAAATATTTGTTTTTCCGTATAATACATCAATTAATTTGTTCTCATCGTTTGAAGTAATTCCAGATTCCACATATTATTAATTGAACCAGAATCAATTCTAAAGCCTATGTGGTAATTTCCAATTCTCATAAATATATCTGATACGTCGTCTGAAGTCAATGATGTGTGTTGAAGTGTGATTCCTAACATATCATACATATAGGTATTATCAACTAAGTTCACGACCTGGTTATCAGGTTCTACCTGTAATGCATTATGATGATAAATTTGTGATGCTATTGCACTATTTTGTTTGCAAAATTTGCTATTTCCATAATGGCTTTTGGGTGGCACGCAAAGCAAAAAGGAATTAAAAGCTGGACATTTGCCATAGGGATGACGATATGTACATTTAGGACAAGTAATAAACCTATCGTCAGAACTTGTCAGATTAAAACTACCAGCATTACAAACCTTATTTCTTGGTAGCATCAATTTGATAAATGCATGCTCATTATTAGTTGAACTTTTCATGGTCTGCACATCTGAACTGACTTGTTTAGTGATGGTTGCTAACTCTATTGCTTCATCAAATGTTAGCTTTGTTCCTGAAAGTAGACGTTTTATGATGCTATCGTTAAGTTAGCCCAATACAAATTGATCACATAGCATCGTGTCGAGAAATGTTTCATATTCACATCGCATAGAAAGTGGTTTTAACATGGCTACGAATTGTTGTATAGTTTCATAATCAAACTGGTGTATTTTGTGAAACTTATAACGCTCAATTCTTTGAACTAAAGAGATCTAATGACTTGGCTTTCACCTGAGTTCATTGAGCGTATCTGGCCAACAAGCAAAATTTCAAGCTCTCATGAAGGTGAAAGCAAGCTTTTCCATTTATCCTCCTTTATTCTTTTATCCTCCTGAAAATGCTCCAACCGCTCTAAATAGCTCTCGATATTTAGGTTCTCCACATCTAAAACTTCAAATCTTAAATTGGTCATGACGTTCGTACCTGTTAGAAAATCTTGCTTAAAAAACTAAACAACTAAACGCCTAGACGTTCAACTATATTCGTTCCAATAAAACAATACCAGGTTAATCTCCACACGTAATGAGATGCTAAGGTTGACAATATAGACATTAGTAACGAAGCATTCATCAAGGCAAATTACATCCACTATATACAGGCAAGAATCCTCAGAATGCAACACAACACATATCCAAAACCTTGCATGCAACTCCAGAAATATAGTATACGCCTTCAAGATTATATACGTTCGCATCTACAAACCCGAATATGTAAATTATTTAGAGCAACAATCATAGACGACATATTGTAAACAAGATGAAGTAGTAAAATCACTATCACAGAGTTCATAAAGAATAATTACCAACGAATACTTTCCTTCTAAATTCATCTTATAGAAAATATCGCGGATAACAATACCCCATCGCAGCATACTCGCTTAGTTTCATTATCAGCTACACATTTATCCACACTAGCTTCATCTGACTCATCATTTAAACTGATTTAAATATCGGTAACTTTCATCTGGTAATGCTTAATTTCTTCCTGGGAAAAAATCAGTTTTCAGTAATTTCTATTAATGTGAATGTTAGCACTTGTCTTGTAAGACTCTGTAACCAACCTGTTTCAATTATTTTGTATTCTCCCTAGGGGGAAATACTCGTTTCCGTTGTTTGCAGAAGGAAACCTTGACCATTACATGTTTTTCCTGGAGCAGGTTTGCAAATGGAATGTTTGTGTAATTATGGTGCTTTCAGTTGATGTAGTGGATTGAAACTTAGTGCGTGGAGGCCCTAATTGTTGGAAGTGAGCAATTCACTTTTATTACACATTTATTATGAAATCATTGTCAGATTGTTCATTTAATTTAACAAATTTTACTCCTTGCTTCATTTCGAAAGTATGAATTGACTGGGACGATGATGCCTCAGTAGCATTTGTAGTCCTTTTTTGAAAGGGAGAGTACGCCGCTGAATGAAGATCTTATTTGCAAAAATGGCATTTCTTTGTTTGTCCGCTGTAGAAAGCCTGCATCCTATACCCGCTTATTCAAATGAGCCGGAATGGGTTTTTTAAATTTATGTACCATTTTTTCACTCTATACTCGAAATACGTGAGGGAAACGAAAAATCTCATTTGATATTTGTAACATTTCTCAGTACTCTGGTAACACATACGAAATCCGTTGGTTTGTTTGTTACTTCATATGGAATGACATAAATTACTACTGTTATAGTTTTTTCAGTTAGTAAACTAACCGGGATGTCATAACTACCTACATGATCTCTATACTCAACCGTGTCCTCAGTAGTGTTAACATTTTTGTTCACCAACAGTTTAGACGTTAATTTTTCAAACAAAAAATTTGTATAATTATCAATTTCCACAGATATTACATTGTCTCATTGTAGTTAAATGTTGATTGTAACCATTTGTGAGGAAGAGTTCGGATGCTTATGTAATAAACAGGAATCGAGTTTCAAGGCATTCTGATCTTTTTTTGTGCCTCCATTAGACTTCCCTGAAGCACATAAAACAAAGCACTAAACACCGCATATAACGAAGTCATTCTCCCCTTTGAGCTTTTTAACAACAATCCCAAGGTCATAATTACTTGTAGTATACTGTTTCTGAACAACGCAGACAATACAAAACTTTTCAACACAAAATTACGTAATCACCAAAACTGCTCGTTAAACAAGTTCACTTCAAGTTCCACGGAGAGCGAGCGAAACGATGTGCTTGACACGACGACAACAGAACTCACCACTGAGCTACGCGACCCGTACTTGTGCAGCGTACAGTAATTTTCATAGTACACAGAAAGTTGCGTACTCCCCATAATTTGATAGTGTCAGGAACTGACCAGACTGTTAACAATTTACACAAAATCTATTATGATTAGAAGAAAGTTTCCAATACTTTTTTGTTCAGCATTTGCCTTTAATTCACCATACAAAAGCAATTTTAATTTCATCAATCATTCTGCAATGTATAACACTTTTTATGTGGAGCGTCACAAACTGACATGATTATACAGTCGATTTTTGTAATGCTTGCCAAGCCTCAAGGTAGATTATTGAGAAACAAACCGATAGCTTATATCAATATGGAAGAACTTTTAAATTTAAGTTCCTACATTTTATCTTAATAATTCACTATTAAAAGGATGTTAAATTGTCGCTATTTTTGTGATTTTCAAAAATAACCCCCAAAAGAGAATCTCATTACGCATTTGCACTAATGGCTTGTTAAAATTTCTTTATGTAAATATACAGCGTATACCTTCCAAAAATCGTTTGCACTAATTAAGACAAATCCACGATATCTTTCAGTTTTACTACCGGGAATTGCTCATAAGTTAACTTACGGAATTTTTGCTGAGACAGGTCTACCTGAATTTGCAAAACAATATAAAATATTCGCTCAGATAACATTTACTACGTACTAAAAACACAACTTTTATGTAGGAGCAAGTATTCTGATAGAAGGTATACAAAAAATTTATAATGAATAAGAGAAAACAGTCATTTCCTATGTTGTTTTTACTGCAGCAAATAATACATACCTAAGTAGTGTTTTTATATACAATATTTAAGGGAGGAAGGAAGTGTCAATAATGCATGAAAAAAAAAGGATTAAACTTGTATTACATCACTTTTTATAAGTAACGAACGAAATGAGAGAGTGCGTGATGAAGGTGGAAATGCTGCAAAGTCATTGGGGTTAAATATTTTAATAACGTTGAGAAAATGTTTGCTTACTTAGTTGCAAAAAATACAAAATATAAAATGGAAATGGTTTTGAAGTAAACAGTAGGATGTGTAGTACTTTAGCACTGTCACAAAGTGGTAGCGGTGTTTGTTGAGATGAATAAATAAATTAGAGTTCAAAGCCCTTCAAAGGAAGATAAATAAATGAATAAGTAATGGGAAAATAATAATGCTGGAAAGTTTGGTAAGTCGACGAAATCTAAAGTCAAATGCCCTTCATGGAGATAGAAATAATACTCACCAATGAGTTACGAAATGATTAATTAAAAAAAAATGCATTTGAATTACCAAACGTTGACTACTTTTGTTAAACTTTGAACAACATTTTATTTTTGGATTTCAGTCATGTTTTGCCTTAGGCCATGTTCAATTAGAGGGAACGATGTAAGAACGTAGTAGACAAGGACATAGTTTAAAGTCACTATCCTGTTGTGACTGAGGAGACACTCTGGAGAAACCTTAGTCAGATTTGTAGGCCAATCTGCTCCAACACAGAAGTTTCGAATGCAATGATACCTCTCCAATATTTTTTTCTGTAAATAATTTATTGAACTATCCACTTATGTCAAAGATCTATAACATAAAATTGATTACAATTATTAAAGATTTCGTTACAAAATATGGTCAAGTGTAACAATGAAATTTTACAGAAAAAAAATATCTTATGGCTGTTTTTAACGCGAGTTAGTGAAGCAGTCAGGTCGTTTTAAAACAAGGGACTTTGCTTCAAATTCAATATGACTGATGTTTTCATCCACATGTGCAGCATACTTTAAACAATTGTCTTATCTGGTTTTTATAGTGAAGTCTCAATTATATTAATGTTACAGTGTTACTGATAATTGTATATATCTGAATACTAATTTATCTAAAAAGAAAATAACTTGACATGTGTAAATTTGTAAATGTTCCTCTCATACTTTGGCATTAAATTGATAACAACGTAAAAGCAAAGTAATATTATATACAGTATTAAGTCAATATTTGGTTTCAAAAGTATTTTTTTAGATAGTCAAGCATAATTAACATGTCTTCGTAGTGAGTGAGAAATATTTGCAATCCGGATGAGTTATTCAAAAGATAAAAGTGAATTGTAATAACACGAGCAAAATCTTTAATAAACTTACCAAATGAACGTTTATTGTGATATTCGTGGCGTATTATGTTTCAAAATATCATTGTTTCTACAAATTGCACGAAAAGGAAATTGCTAAATTTCATGTTCATATTCTTTTTTTTTTATAAACGTCAGATATTACAAAATACGAAAGCTCATTTAAATATGGGTGGATTAGTAATAAAACGATATGTTTAATGAAGTATTAATATCAATGAACATTTACTATAGGACAATGTATGACATAATTATTATCGATTTTAATTAATCACAAATATAATTGCTATACCGAATATTTATCGAAATGTGATTTCTGCTATTAGCACGTAATCTATTTTCACAAAAGTATGAAGAAGAAACTTGTTTCAATGGATTAACTTGTTAAAGAGCTTTAGGCTCTCTATTTTATACGAAATGGTAAAAACAAATAGCAGTAAGAAAAATATTCTACAAATTCGCAAAAGTTTGAATCATATACAATGTACCAGTCTTAGAGTCTTAAATTATTTAAATTAGTTTTTTATTCAACCGGCAAGTTCACTTGCATGCAATGAATTTTATGGCATTGGCCTTTCAGTCCATATATACAGAGTTGTGCTTAGAATTTACTTGATAATGGAAATATCACTGGTAAATAGGAACATTTATAAGTTGAGATAAGTGACGCGAGTGTTAACAGCTGGAAACAAATACTACGTTTCGTTATGCCATTGGAAAAATTGTCTTTCAACATATTGTGATTAATTATTTGATTAGTAGTGCGACATCACAGTACACCAAAAATCTTAATGATTTTGAAGTTTTGAGGGAAAATTATAGATTACTTCACTGGTTGAGAAATTACAAATACTTTCGTTTTACTTAGGTTCAATCCCGGAAATTTTCGAGAAACGTAGTATAATATTTCAAACCTTTTAGGCGTCTTGCTAATTACGAGGAATTAATATATTAATGTATAGCTTAATGCTTGCAGCTTATTATAACAATGATACCTTGTAAAGAATCAACAATGAGAATTACTAAACGAGTGATGACTAAGAAAATAGGAGGGATGAAAGGGGTACTACTGGGTCAAACTGCATCTATTATCCTCTTGATTTATCTTCAAGCGTGACTCCTCCTATTAGTTCCTGTGGCTAAGGTGTTACCAATTTGGCCACTTTAACATCACATCGTCGGAAGCACACACAAACTATACATAGAATTATAGATATCACATTTCTTGTTTCTCTAATAACCTGTAACTCTTATTTTTAAACAATTTCGCAATGATTTGTTGTTAAAGACCTAGAAGGTGCTATAACTGCAAGTATTATTTACTCGACATTGCAACAGCGGGATATTTACATTACCTTACCGTACTAGCGGCCAAAGACAGAGGTTTTGCTTCGTGCAATTTGTGCAGCTTTTTCATTATTGGACACCGACTGATATAGCAACTGAATTATGTACTAGACATCAATTTATTTTGAGAAGTGTGAAAACTGAAGATCTTGGATTAGCAGAAAAGAGAGGAATGGATTAGCAGAACAATGTGCCCAGGATGTCAAACACTTGTTAAAATGACTCTCACGAGACATAATAGATCCAAACTAAAATAATTGATGGTTCAGGCTCGACAAGATATAAGATTTGCCCAAACTGGTAAATGAAATCACAAATCACCAGTTGAATTGCTATACAGTTATCAACCTCGAACATTTTTCAATGAGCTGTATTACAAAATTAAACAGTCGATTCAGAAAATTAAAATTGAGGTAGAACACCACACAAAATATATCACTGTTGGTGAGTGGATGTGGGTGCAAAATTGGAATCACAATAATCCTAGATATGTAAAACCCAAAGTAATCAAAATAATAGGTAATAAAAAGTCATTACAAAAGGAGATCAGACTATACGTAAAGTACATTGATAGCAATTGAGACACTCAAAATTGGAAAAGACAGACAACGAGGAAAATTTAAACCAGACGATAACATTAATTACTAGGGAAATACTGAAAATACGTCTAACAGATAGAAAGTCAGATAGAGTACGACTACTTAAGCTTTTCACATGCAAAGTATTCTAACCTATAAAAGTTCTTATTCTCAACCCGAATCGAACTAGTTAAGAAGATTAAAAGCATGCAATACAACAAATTAGAAAGAGAAACATAGGTTTATATGATTGAAGGAAAAGAAGAAGAAGAAGTAAAGAAGGTAAAAATATAATAAAAGAGGATATGAGGAAAGAACCAATGAACGAAAAGGTACTAGAGGAAGTAAGATTTTCAGAAATTATGATATTTGAAATGAAGAACTCAATTATAATCAATTAATTCTAATGAAGAAGATGATTTGGAATTATTAATATAATGTAGTTATGGTTATCTATTATCCTAGATGAGAAACACTGAAAATGATGTGAAAATTTTTGAAATAAACGTGAAAAACATATAAGCGTATATATTATTAGTGCCAGATGGTATTGGCAATTACAAATTTGAAACAAATACAGGTTTGAATATACAAAACTGATAAGAGTATTGCCGTCTGTATTACTGAATTAATTTATGAGAATTTTAGATTGTAAAAGATAGTGTAATAAAAGCGAACATATCTTGGTTTTGTTATATAAAAGAATATGGACAACTATTGGTTGGATTAAAGTAAAACATCGTAGTTTATTTTGTTAAAATAGATGGTCTTAAGAATATAATGATTTCATTTTAGAAATGCACTTTAATCAATAGATTTTGTTTTGTCAGTTAATGATATATTGAATAAATGTCTGATGTTTCCAATATCGGAAAATTTTGTAAAATAATTGAAGTTTGAGTAATGATATTGGATAATTCTAAAATCTATGTTAGAATGTTTGAAGATATGGAAATATCAAAAGTCCTACTGCCAGCAATATAGTTACTACATGGATACTGTTTATAATAAATAAATATGCTACATCTGTATATATGTGTTTAGTGATTACAGGTATTCCACCAGGATTTTCAGTTTGGGTTAGGGTGTAATGTCAAAATTAGTATGCTGTAAGTGGAATTTGGCGCGGTTTCTATCGAATTTTGACCGTAAAAATTTTAATGTTGGGGTGCTGTTGAGGATTCGGGGGGTGTCTGTCACCCCTCACAGGGAGGCCTAGCGGAATCACTGAGTGATTGTATTGTACGGAATCTTAGTTATGGGATAGACTTAAGCTAATCTCCACATAGGTTAAGTGGCAAGCAGTTACAAAGACTCGACTACCATCAGATGAATTACTACCTAACCTAACCTAAGGTTTTGTTCCTAATAACTTACAAGCCTTTATCGCATTCCCCATAGTTAACATTAACCGTAAAATGAATATGTTGCTCGTGAAAGTTTATTCGCATGTGTTACCAGCAAACTGAAATTATCAGCATTAGAATTTCAACAATAATACTATTATATTTCTATATTAAAGAAGCAAAGAAGTAACTACAGAGTTTTGCGTAAGTAGCACAAATCTTCTCTAGAAGATAATATTGAGGTAGGGAAGTGCGCCATATTTCTTAACAAACATATGTTAAAATGTGCAAGAACCATTGCAGTTTGTAACATATTTCTGTCAAACGTCCAGTACACGATTAGAATTATTTCATTGTTGTAACGTGGCAATGTAAAACCAAGATTACTACTTGCAGTAAATATGAATATGTTTAGCGGATTTTTTAAAAAATAATTACTGGATCGTCCGTACAGAAAGACCTGTAGTTTATTTTGTATGAAAAGTTATATAGTTATTCTTTGTTCCCATGTAAAAATAACTCTATCTCTTAATTAGAAAATGGCGTTATGCGAATTGAATAAATTATTTCAGGCACCGGACTTCTCCACTTTTCTGCGGTTTTGAGTTATGTACACAAATGCTATCTTGAAAGGTAGCTATCATTTTAGACGCAAATCGGTCAAAGGGAACCTACCCAAAACCTCTACATTGTCGTATAGGATTTTATATTTTAGGCAGAACCCGGATCTTTCCGGGAGACATCCCCTTTCGGCAAAGATGGAGCCCGGTGAGGTGTTAATGTTGAAGAAAATGATAAATTTAAAAAAAAAGGTATAAAAGAGAGTGGAGTATAAGTAATTAAAAGAAGTTGAAACAGAGACTGAGAATAGACCTACTAGAACTATTCGCGAAAGCTGGAGAGCGCCAAGGTGACTGAAATATTTTTGAATGTTCTAGAAAATATTTTGAATGTATTTCACCTGGAGATCGGGCAGATATTTTCAGTACGTTTTATGACATGCATTGCAAAGGTAATGAAGATGTCTACTTGCAGTCGCTTATGAAAATTCATCATGTTAATTGTTGGAGGCCTTTACAGAATGTTGATGACGGAAAGAGGAAAGCTCGAAGCCAGAATATCCGGTTATTCTTTAATTTGTTGTAAAGCAAGGAAGTATACAAGTGTGGAAAATGTATTCTTCAGTATGTACAGTATTTGAAAGCATGGAACCGACGAACTGGTAGCATTAATTAATTCATTTGTATTTATGTATGACCTTTAGGCATCTCTGACTGAGGCCAGGATATGATGGAGAGTGGTTGGGAAAGCTAGGCCTTACTAAAGTTTACATCCTGGCATTCACCTATCAAACCAAGGGAAACCCTGAAGGACTTCAGTTAGGATTTCCCACCGCGAGGTTGGAAAGCACGTGCCTATCCATTGCCAATCAGAAGTCCGCTACATTATTACCTGGACCGTGAGGGACGCCATTACTTGCTGAAATGAGTCATTTTAATAGCATGTGTTACTTTCGTAGAAAAAATAGTTAAACATGTCATAATAAATGAATCAAAAATTAATTTTTGCAGCAAATTTCTTGGTTTAGTGCACGAAATATAATCGTCACTAGCAATTTGTTTTCGAAAGTTTTTTTTTTCTTAATAATTTATAATTTTCGTAGACAAATAAGTTAAAAGTGCCATAATAGATGTCTCGAAAGTTAATGTGTACCTAAATTGTTTTGTTTATTGTAGAAAGTGGACTTCTTCTCATAAATTAGAAGGCCCACTACAACGTAGCAACGAAACTTCGTCATTAAAAACTGGGGAAATCAGAATCGATTTAGTTTCACTTCGAATCATACTGTTGTTGAATATTCCAAAATATTGTTGTATGGAGAAGCCCACTTTCTGAAATAATTGATTCAATTATCCATTGCTTAAACAAGAAGGGGATATTTTACGTTGTTCATGCAGAAACGCCTTCAGTCCTGGACTGAAACTACTTTGTCAATGCACAGAGAACTTCAGTCTGGAACTGAAACCACTCCCATATAGAACAAAGTTCTTTTCAATGCAAAATGGCGGCGAAACAAAATAATTATCCCTAGTGGTTTTATTTCGTTTATTAAAAATTGCATGGTATGAATTTCCATTCTCAGCTTATTGGGGGATCGTATATGCCATGGTGTGTTGGGCTCCGGTGTGACTATTTCAATCAGTTGCACAGTTCAGAAGTTTAATTTTGTATTGGTACTAACAATAGTCGATAGATCGAATCTATTGACGAAAGTAATTTTGAATTTTATGTTATATCTTTACACAACTTTGACTCAGGCCGAGATGAAAATAATGTTTTATATATCAGGAATCTTCAGGGGATCCAAAAATGTGAAGAAAGAGTAGTGTTATCTCCCCGTCTCTATTGTTTCATCATTTTCTTTGGGAGATAAACTTTGTGAGAAATGTCAAAATAGAAAGGCGAACAACACGCCGTCTACAGTTACACAAATTTAGATCACTTGTTGCTTTTTACGTAGAGAGTGTTTTAATTTAGAGATCCGCATATTGATTTATTCTACACACATAACGAGGGAAAGTTTTTGCGTCAAACAAGAAATTTTGCTGCGGAACGGTGTTTGTCCTGCGTGTGTAATGCGCTGAGATCAGAAAGGACGATCAGTCATCTGTAAGTTATCTTATTGTTGAAACTGGCCAGTGATCGTTGCAATGCTGTATGACTGTTCAAATTCTCTACGGGATTGGCGTTAGCTATAGTGTTGTCACCGCCCATAAAATTAATTTTATCTTATCTTCAAATTTTCTAGGTTAGATGGTCAACTAAAAGAGAACACCCTTGAAAGGGGATCTTTGTTCTCGTCAGGTACTTGAGAACAATGTTTAAAGATTTCTTGTAAACTTCTTATTCCTGACGTCTTCTGGCATGTTTTTGACGCTGAGAAAACTTATCAGTTCTTCTCTTAATATTTTATACTAAAGGCGATTAACTTCACACTAGTGTTTTGGCTTCGCGGTAATAAATGTCAGAGAAGAAACTCGATTAGTACCCATGATGCATTGTGAGTCTCTCTAAAAGGATGAGGAATAAATATTTCAAGTTTGAAGACTAAATTGCATCAATATAAAGCATATAGGTCTCCCTCATCTAGGAAGCTAACATTTTCTACCCAAAGCGAGAGCGTTTGTTGAAAAATCCACTCTTTTCGCTCTAATAAGATGAAATATTCCCCTCCTCCAAATTTAGTGTCTATGTTAGAATATACATAAAATTCGTCAGCAGCTAATGTAATAATTATGTGGAAGAGATACCAGATGAGCATTATTAACATCGATATTTATATACTGTTTCTACTAATATAATGTATTAAGGTTGAATTTCGCTTGACCTCTACTGTTTTATCTCTAAAGTATAACATCATGAATGATAGGATCCACAATTAAGAGCCAAGCATCTTTGCCTGCATACGTCATATTTTCATGGGTCTATATATCTTTCTGGACAAATATATGGAAGATATTTTATATCACCTTCTTATTTATTGTTAATAAAAATGGTTTGGCATTATTAGCCTAAAATTTTATCTTATAATTAATATTGATTTTTTCAAATTCAGCGTTACAGGACTTGAAGTTCCTTAATCTAGCTCACTACGTGCAGAGAGGCCATGTGTTAATTTTATTTATTTGATGAGAAATGTTATGACATAAAATCAGTTTTACTAACCAACTGTCATTAATAAGATATCTCACAGATTAAAAGAGCGTCTTTCGTTTTTACAAAAATATATTCATGGAATGGAATCCCTTTCTACATTGACAGATTTAATTTTATTCTTACACTACAAATGGACAAAGTTATATCATTTTTATATCCGCAAATGTGTAGAAACCTCTTCAAGAATTGAAAATTTAGAGCTATTGAATCTACGAAGAAGCTCAACGTGGCTTAGTTTAAGTAGAAAAGGGAGCAGAAAGTAGGTATATATCTCTGTCACAGAAATTTTGGATAAGAGATAGATGATATATATCGAGCATGGTCTTACTCAATGTACTATTTCAATATTTGTGTAGTGTGAGTGGTAAATTAAAGAACACTTCGCACATGAGGGCAGATATCAATATTATCTGAATCTAGAAGAGTTCTTAGTTCCGATATGTAGCTCGTCAGATACGTGACTCTACCTCTGACACTGGGTCGTTCACTACTCTAGCTGACACCCTAAACTATTTTCTATGATTTTTTATAGGTTTGCAGGTACTTAGTTGCGTAACACTGTAATGCATTATTAATCTCCTTTTCTATTTTTAAAGACTACATTTAAAGCAAGCGAGTGCAAAGGATAAGATAAAAATGAAACTATAAAATTCATTAGTAACATTTTTCTGATTTTTTAAAGAACCTATTGGAGATATATTGACAATGGGTAAAAAAGTAATAATAATAGTAAATACATTTTTAATTAAGAAGGAAGAAGACGGAAATAACTCACAAATTAAATTTCTGTGTTGTCAGTCTTAATTGTCACTTGAGATTTCTTAGCAATGAAAGATTTAAATTAAGAGCGTGTAAATAGTCTGGGAAAGGCACTTCCTAAATCACGACAGGACATCAAAAAAGAAAATGAAAAAATCGAAGAATAAAACGCTCATGTCAATCAACATTGATGTTGAATCTAAAACTCCAATAATTATGTAAATGGAATCAACAATTAATTCTTCTTCTCTTTTGATAATAGCAATGTCATGCATTACGGAAGTGACTCAATTTATATTATTACTCACCATAAGCGAACATTAAAAATTAATTTCTCGGTGAACCACTTGAAGCAACAGTTTTGAATATGTTAAAATAAAATCTTAATGTGTTTTTTCTTCTTAATATTGGATATTGTAAATCATCACATAATGTGAGATCGTTGGAGTTATTTTTTGTCTTATTACAATATTGTAAGCTACTGAAACATTATTTATCGTACATGCTGCACATCTTTCATGCATTCTTTACAGGTTCTTATTAACAGTTGCATGCCAGTGGTGCTGTACATAATCTTTACTTGCTTGGAAATTCGTTTAATTCATGCTAACTTCGACTTACCTTTACTTCAGAAAATACCAGGAATCACTTGCGACTCATAGCACCATTGGAATACCTATTTTGTTTTAAATAACAGGTTTAAACTTTTTGACTATACCTTGCGGCAACAGCTCTAGTGTTCGTGCTGTGAAAAATATGTTCATTTTCACACTGGCCGCCTGTAACTCCGAAACGCAAACGAATTTTCATCCGGACTTTCTTCTTTACATTTTATAATCCCTCGAAGTTTGCTGACTAATTTTAAAATCATGAAACAGTTGGCTTTGTCTTTCATAGAATCACAGTAACTCATATTTTACTACGATTTGATACTGCTCTCTGTGTCTCTGTTTGCCTCTCTCTCTCTCTCTCTCTCTCTATATATATATATTTATATATATATATATATATATATATATATATATACAACATACACACTTATCCCATGTCTTCCAATATATCTTCTTTTGAGGTTAGATTTGTGAAAAACGACATTGCACGATGCTACTATCTTTCGCTCTTCGTCATACACGAACACCTTCATACCAAATTTCGTTTCTCTAGCTTCATTGTTTTGAAAAATGGGTTTCGGGGTGGCCATTTTGGATTGAAGGTGGTGACGTTTTCAAAATGTTCTAATATTTTTATAAACTACTCGTGATGCTACCTACACATTTATGCTAAAGTTGGTATGTGTAGCTCAAACGGTGTGGAAAATTGTTGTTGTTCTTAGGTCCACCATTTTGGATACAATATGGCGCTTCTGGATACATTTTGCAATATTTTCTTATCCTGCTAGTGATTATGTAACGCCATACCAAATTTCGTTTCAGTTGCTCCAGCGGTTTAGTCTGAGGATACTATAAAACAATGGATTTTAGCCTGCCATTTTGTATCCAAGATGGAGACTTTCTCAAAATTTTGAATTTGTTTCTTTACTTTCTAGTGATGATGTATCCTAGTACCAAATTTGGTGTTGCCACCTCCACTAGTTTGGACTGGGAATTTTGATGAGTGAGTCAGTCAACCAGTGACCATGGGGCTACACAGTATGTGGTTGAAAAAAATATGAATAAAAACAATGGGAAACTTCGGCAGCTATTTCTTTATATTGAAGAAAATGCATTTGACTATAACTTAAAATAAGTCTGGCAGCGTAACAACACAGAACAACATAACATTTTTATAATAACATTTAGTATTTTAAAGATTTCAATTAATAATAATCAATAACATATTGTTTCACTAATAATTTATATTTGATAAATTATTATTTTGTATTTTTTCTATTCTATGTATTTTCAGATGTTGATTCCATGTTGTTTGATTGTGATCTACTTCAATCTAAAGTTTTTATTCAACTTTCAACACATGCGTCGTTTATTGCCTCAGTAAAACAATCGATGCTAATCGAAAAAAGGTAGTTTTGCAACTACTATTCTGGGACAAGTAAAAGGAAATAAACACTTCCATAAGCAATTTCTGTCCATTACAGATGTACTGTAACCAACCGAACATGAAAGAATCCCTAACTAGTTTTTTTTACCTTTGGCCAGTTTTATTGGAATCGGGCGCACTGTGCAATGTGGCTACAGTGGAACAGAACTGCCGATGGTCAGTAGCCGGTTGGCCTAACTAGGGCGTTCAAAACGGCTGCTACACTGAATGCCAGATAGAGCATAAGCTGTCGGATGACCTCCAGAGATGTGTCTTCGACACGATGTTACAGATCATCAACTGTAGCTTAGGAAGATCCATGGCGTGAGAAGCGTTGTGCAATATTGTACCAGATGTGTTCAATCGACAAATGATCTGGTGAACGCGCTGACTAAGGATACAGGGAAACCAGCCAGGAAGGCTAGAACATAACGTGCCACATGCAGGCGCGCGTTATCCTGCTGGAATGTGGTTCCCGGGAGGTCCTACACTAAAGGGACGACAACCGTGTTCAACACATTCTCGATGTATCCTTAGTTGGTCACATATCCGGCAATGCATAGGAGACACGAACAGTTCGAAATCCAGTTTCACTCCACACCATAAAACACGGCTCCCGAACGACGTCGTGACGCAGACGTCGCCCAGACCAGTGCCACGATAACCTCAGATAGAGATGCGGCCATCATTATGCTGCAGACAGAGCGAGGTTCGTCTAAAAAGAGGGTGTCCTGCCTTTCGGCTCTCCATACGCGACGTTCACGACACCATTATTCTTGCTCATACCTGTGGTGTGCAGTCAGCGGAAGCCGCAGTAATAGGTGCCGTGCAACATCGGAATATTCCCTACAGTGTCAATGGAACACTTTGCGCCGTGAAACATCGGGTATGGCTGTTTTATCCGCCAGTAGCATAAGCACAAGCCGTCTGTTTTCTCTGCCCGTGGTATGGCACAGTCGTTGGGATGCAGCATGTAGTTGCGTAGTGCCTTATTTAGGTCATCCAATTCATAAGCGCTTAACTGTGCACTCAGTCCCTCCAATACGGGCAACAATGCCAGGGAAGGACAAACAACATTCTCGATATGCCACAATACTTACGCGATCAAAAGTAGATACCTGCTAGCAGGGCTGCTGCATTCGACAACGAAGCATCTTTCGGCCATATAGGCACAATCACATCCAGAGGTGTTGAACATTTGCGAGGTCCAACTTTGACCTCATTTGACCTCGACATCAAAATGTGAGGTAGAGGTAGAAGTTCGATCGCGAGGTCGAGGTTGAGTGAAGTCGAGGTCGAAGTCCTGTCGTAAGATTCAGGTTGACTGAGGTAGAGGTTGACGTCCCGTCGCGAGGTCGAGATTGAGTAAGTTCGAGGTCGAAAACCCGTCGCGAAGTTGAAGTCCGATGGCGAGGTCGAGAATAAGTCCTATGGCGAAGGTTCAGTGTGGTCGAGGTTGAAGTTTCATCGCGAGGTCGAGGGTGAATGAGGTTGAGGTTGAAGTTAGGTCTAGTGGTTATGGTCACTGTACCAGCTTTTGAGAGAGAGCTGGTAGAATTATTAGACCAAAAACTCAGTCCTTTACCCAACAATGCATGTACTTTCCTTTTCCATCGCAACGTACACGTGAAAACTTAAACCTAAAAAGGAGAACAAGGACATAGAAGCGAAAACTTGAACATAAAAACTAAACTTGAATATATATTGAGTCAGGTAAAATGATGGAGTTAATATTCAGTTGTTTCTAATTACAAGTAATAGTTCTCTTTTTGTTATATAACTTTTATTTTCATTTTATGTTTGGCTGTGCTTACTCATTGGTGTGTTTCAGTTTATCGAAATCGTGTTCACGGATAAGGGAACAGATTGTAAAGCAAAGGATATAAGGGAAGTCAATTTTCCTGCTTCTTGGGTCCACTGGTCGAGGTTAAAATATATATTTTTTTACACTTCCTTTAATTGATTGACGTAGGTTATTCTTTCCCTACGTTTCACTAAAATGTGATTCGCAACTTATTCTTCACCACACTATTACGTTATCTTTGTTTAATAAAGTGGTTTAGAAATATTTCTCATGAAGTAAGTTTTATAAATACCGGTAGCAAACACCGGTATTTGGCTTTTGTTCATTCCATGTTTATGGCTTCATGACAGCTGAGATGTCTTTGGCCTCGAAAAGGAAGGTTATCTCTCTTCTTCCTCCTTTCTTTCTCTATGTTTATAGATTGTCTGGATGCACCCATCCGTCAATGCTTTTATCTTTGGTTGTTGATCGTTTAAATGAAACAATGTAAAGAATTATTTTTACTTAAACCATATTAGAAGAATGAAATTCAGAGAAGTGACATCTGACAATTCTCGAAATTACAATATTTTTGGGAGGAGAAATCTTTTAAAATGCCTTCGGTTATGGCCTCAGAGAATAAGATTCTTCGATATTGGGGGAAAGAATAAACAAAACCAGGATATGAGTTTAAAGGTATTCGATTCCTAGTTGCGGATATGTAGAGATGTTTGACACAGATTTATAAAAGAAGTGAAAAAGGAGTGCTTGTGGAAAATACGTAGCAGTGATTATATATTATTTATTTAATAATCTCCAGACTCAGTCCGATTTCTGCCATTTTAGGGTTTCCCTCAGATCCTTTAGGCGAATTCTGCAATGGCACCTTAATTATGGCCCTGGCCGCTACCTCTCCTATCTCCTGCCATATCCTATCTCGGCATGAGCCAAAGAGGTCTAAATGTCATATATGAATTCAGTTCCGGCAGTTTACATTCGAAATATTAACACCAATAACAACAAGGTAAAGGATTTTGGATAGAATTAACCCTGACTTTATTTAATGAACCATCCCAGCATTTATCTGATGTGACAGCAAAACCAGGGAAAAGATCAGTCACGATGGCCAGCACCAGGAATTGAACACTGGTCCTACCGATTACAAGCTGAGCCGTTTACCGACTGCTCTATCTTGTCGAAATATATAGCAACAGAGATGAAGGCATGGAATGAAATCTGTCAAAAATGTGCGGTGCTGACCATTTTCTCTGTCAACACTGTTTAGCAGAATGAACGAGAAAAATATGTTATAATTCAAGCGACCAAATCACCTACACAAATCTGAACTGTGACTCAGTGGCACGACCAAGTCGCCTAGTGTGCAGGAGAGTTCGTTCCAGAACATTGTACTAAAAAAGCTGAAGTCACGTCAGTCGGTAACCCAAGTTTCTAAAGGCAAGAGAGATTTTCCAGGAATTTTTCTAATAGCCACACAGGCAAATGCCGGGATGGTACGAATCTAAGGTCATAGTTTCCTTTCTCATTTTCCCATTACGTCATTCCTCGACTTGCGAAAGGGTTAATCATATATGCCTGTTCGAGCCACTAGGTAAGTTGAATAATAAAATAAGGAAATTCATACAACCGGCCAGTTCACAATAACCAAAGTTGGTCTGATCGTTTGATTGGTCCAGACACGTGTTTTTGATCAACACTTTGTCAAGTGATCTAATTTATAATTTACATTTTACATTTTCTGTGGATTTTAAATTTTCATTTAATTTTAATTCGAAGCAATCCATTTTTCTAAGGTATTTCATAGTTCATACTTCATAGCATTCCAGCTTAAATCACCTGTCTATTGTCTACAATTCTGGCTACAATGTTTTAATGAGCTACGATTCATTAGTAAATAAAGGCTTTAACTATAAACCAGAAGTTTAGCTACTCAAGTCAAACCGAATTCAAAACTAGTATTTTCCACATGCAAATCTTGCCTTAAAAGTTAAAATATAACAGTTGAAGATTCTCTCGTGTAGTGACACATAATGTTCAATTAAAAACCTGAATTGCAAAACTTCCCAAGTTCACTTTTTTCATATTTGTTTTATGTTCGTCGGCATCTATGTTCCAAGGGCTATCCACTTGCATAATATTACATTTTAACTCAAACTCAAAACCTTTTTAATACAGAATAATTTCAGCTGAATAGTTTCAGCTTCCTTGAATTGTTTTTTGTTCCTCTTGAAATATTTTCAGATCTTCGATTGGAGACATTGATTCGTAATTCCTCCTCAAATTCTCCTGTGATTGTACTATCATAGCCAATATAATCTTTACATGATTTTATTATACAGATCTTCCTCTAAGCCTAGAATATAGGCCACCCAACTAACGTAGAGGGGGCGATGAGTGATTCTGAGTGTGTGCGTCAACGAGCAATGGTTGGAATTTTCTTTTCATTACGATAAATCATTATCGCATGTCCTGGCTTCTTAAAAGATATTTATTGTTTCTTGTAGCATGTAGGAAATAATGAAAAATACGTAAGAGAATCGCATCTAAGACACCAAAACAGGGAACCTAACGCAATTTTTACTTTAGTTGGGCCATTAGTTGAAATTTACTGAAAGACGTAATTTAAATTGTCCAGTAGAAAAGATCCTTATCGAACATGGAGAAACGAAAACGAACGTTGAAACCTATGGTCACTAGGTAATCATATCATTCTTAATGAACCGAGTATTCCATAGAACACTAACTTTATGCACGAAAGACAAGATAGTCTGTTTGTATCAGTTCTCTAAAATGAGGCACGATATTTATGCTTTATAATTTCTC
>JAGDQP010000408.1:0-33279 GCA_022664845.1 Lepisma saccharinum | reverse complement strand
AATGAATCTTTGAGCAACATATGGAGAATATCTGAGATAAATTAAGATTTTTCTCTTTCCAGACAAATATTTGTGTGTGGGCGTGCGTGTGATAAACGTAGAAATGAGAATGTTTTGTTCCAAACGGCCATCATACCTAACCTTGGAGAGTGTTGATTTCGCTTTCAGAACGTCCTCGGTTCGGTACCAGCGGCTGGCTGTCCTGACTTAGTTTTTTGCAAGTGTTTTCCTCAGCCAGATCAGGCATGTACCGGGATGGTACCTTCAATTTAGGACCTGGATGACTCCCTACCGCATTTCGCAAAAACTTATCTCGGAGTTATCCATAGGAACCTGAATGCTACAAATAAGATGCAAACTCAACGACTATAATATATAAACTGTCGCTCTGTTAATCGGTATATTGCTTCTTAATGCCGTGTTGATGGATCGACATGAAGACCGAGATGGATCGAGTGGAGGTAGCTCAGTTGCTATAGCGTTGGCTTAGCAATCGAAAGGTTCTAGTACGGCTGTCTATCCTGACTGAGGTGTTACCAGGCCATTTTCCTCACGACACGAATAAACTAATGTTTATGATAATCTGCAGATAAAGAATAAACACACTAACATAACGACTGAGAGTGTGTAGGAGAAGTAACGAGTAAGAAAGAGAAAAAATGAATTGACGAAGTCATGGAAAGAAAGACAAGGATAGAGAGGGATCAATAAAACATTGACACTAGATTGATTGATTATTATCCAGAAGAAAAAACACAAACATACGGTTTGCTTTCTGATTCTAGCAAGTGATGCTTGTTCTCTCTCCAGCCCAAGAAGAATCTCTGATTGAGTTCTGCAAATAGTTGAAGCTGAAGCTATCATTTAATTCGAAAATGTACGGCGCTGACTGGGGATCGAACCCGTGCCGTATAGTTGAAAGGTCAAGACGGATCCACTGCACTTCACATTTCACTTCTAAAAATCTACGCAACACATGTTACAGTTGTTCTGTGTGAAGATAGTACAAGAAAGCTGGAAGCTTCAGTTCCTCAGTTCAATGACTTCTTCGTATTTACACTGTTAATACACAAGTTACATCTTCCAAGCAATATTTGTTAATAGTAGTCTTCTACCCTTTTTACAAGGACGTTCCTACCAAAGCGAATTCGGCTCGCTGTTTCCACGTTCATTAGTATTCGACGTTTAAGAAAAGAAGCGTCTATTTGCTTGTTCAATTCTGCCTTGTAAAAGATCTTTGGTATGAACTAACTGGGTTCGAACCTCTGTTACCCACTTTCAATACTCAGAAGTCTGACATAGTTCCATTGGTCTAGCCTCTTTAGCTAAAGCTAAACCTCCAGAAATACCATTACTATTTTCAGTGGCCGGTTTCTCAAAACGTTTGGAATAATATTACTAGTATCTACACTATTAATATCAATTCGCATCACAAGTTTCTGTTTCTCAAAAAATGGCCGGTTTCTCCAACGTCGATTAACTATACCTTAACCATCCGATAACTAACAGTACGTTAAGTTTTTATTCAGTCGATATTTTTTTTTCATTTCGCAAACGCTAACGTGACGAATTTAACTATCCGTTTACAAACGAGTGGTTAAGTTATGCAACTACTTGATTTCTAAATTTCTCATAGGCTAAATGAGTTTGATTGGCAAGAAATTAATTGTGCAGTCCGCAATCAAGTTACAAATCGCTGGTGTTTATGTTTGCTTGTGTGTGTGTTCAAGGCGTGTGTAAATTAATTTGATGTATTCAAATGATCTCCAATAGAACGCTAATAAAATATTATCATAATAAATTATAGTGAAGCAGAGATGAATCTTTTATCCATCTCCTAAGTGTGGAGAGCAAATTTTACGCTCTTTTTACTATGATACATTAAAACTGGATTCAATCTACTTTTGTAATACATGAAATGCAAACAGTGAAACAATGTAGTAAACATACATGCAACCAGATCCCGTGGGAACATCGACATAAACACGTAATAATATGCTTTTAATCAGTATTTCAATTTTGCAAGTTTCATATGAAATGCAAGCGAATTACAAGCTACAAAATGCAGGTTACAGGAAACATTTGGCTGTCTCCAGATATTTTACTTCCTATTTTAGACAGTTCCTGTGAGTAAGTGGTTGGTAAAGATCGCTGCTTTATAATTAAGGGTTCTTGGACAGAAATCAAAAACCGATAGAAATCGATTCTTGGACAAAAATCGATAGAAATCGTGCAAAATTGCACTTACCCTTCCCAATTCTTACTTGAATCCCCCTCAAACTGAACACCCTAGCGATATCCCCACCCCTGAGAAGGAAATCCTGGTTATGGGCCTGGGTCAATGGACCATAGGTACCATTTACTTGTGTGATTTTAATTTTCTTTTCTGTAGCTACATTTCACATTAAGTATTCAGATTTTCGCACCCCAATCCGGGACACCGCGTCGAAAAGTCATATTGGGCATCCTGAAACAAAGTACTTTCAGGAACTCGAATTTACTGTAAGTTACTTTACTTTTAGAAAGTAATATATAATTTCCATACAAGCGATTAAGTAGGCCCTACCATCTTGGTGCTAGAGTATAATTAACAGTGATTTTAGCGCAAAACATTGTAATTTTTAATAAAATTATTCCCTCCTTTCATTCATTTAGATTTTCTGGAAATATTTGGTGAAATCCGGGATAGATCAGAGTTCCGGTTAAACCCTAAAAAGACGATACAAAGTGTTAAATTTCGTGAATGTTCAGGAAAATATGGAACGCTTGGTCACGTTAATTTTGCAAAATAAATAAATAGATTGAATTCAACTTTAATGTATAAAAAGCATTTAAGAAGCAAAATATTATATAATATTTATCACATTCAAGTTCCTTTTACGTTTAATGAAAGGAAAAATGTCTGTCTCCTGGCCAGGGCTCGAACCACCGTAACTAAAATATAAACTGATTAAGAACAACACCCCCTAACAAATTACGCCATCAAGCCGACAACGAATAGAGCCCTCACCGTGTTCTGATATAGCATTCCGAATTGCACAAAGCCCTGATATGAATTTTAATAATTTATTTACTTAAAATGTTGTTTTCGAAGATGAAACTTATTGAACTGTAGCGTGCAAAAGTATATATTCATTCTATTGTCACGTAATTGTGTTTTGCTCTCTTTCCCTTTGTTTTCTCTTTTTACGCTTCTGAGTAACATCACTATCGTACTGTTAAATAATTAATCACAGAATTTCGGATGATTAAAGTTAACGGGAGCATTAACAGACCGATAGCTTTAACCAATGTTGGAGCAACAGTCATTTCTCTTAATCAGACGTAAAATGCGATTAACGTATTGTAATTTTTTAACCAGCGTTGGCGAAAACGACCATTAGAGTAGTTAGCTAAAAATCAATGGACTAGTATCACAAGTTAATGTGACTAGTATTAATAGTGATTCTTTTTCTCGAAATAAAAGTTTAGTCGTCTACACTTATAACCCACTAGTTAATGTCCACAAGTATCTGGAGACTTGTAGCGTATGTAGGTGGGTAGTTATAAGCCAACCTTTACTTTTTACAGGAAAATTATAATTTATAAAAGAATTTGGAAATGGAATTAGGTGCATGCTTTTTTCAAATGCACTCAATTTTTTAAATATTCATATGGTGTGATTCAACATCACTCTAAAAATGCAATATCTTTCCACTATAAATATTCATCTGATAACTGTGATACTGTACTCAATCGAAAACAGACTTATTTAAAATGTATTATTATTATGATTATTATTATAGTCTCAGTAAAATTTGCTAGTATTTTTACTGAGTTCAATATTGTGTTCCATTTTCAAGTAATTTTGATACTATAAAGTTTTTTTAGATGTTGTCTTGGGGATCTAAATCTGAAATCAAATCGTTAATAATTTGTAGTATATGACATTTCTGGAATAGAATAATTGTTTTCAGTCAACTTGAATCTTAAATCATTTGTAATCAATTTAAACCTTATATTCATGGTATGCGTCTGAAATGTTTAACTGTGGCATGTCTTGATTAGCGTAGAAATGCACGTAGGTATTAATTTATTTCAAAATATACAGTTCATTATCTTATTTCAAGTAAACTTGTATCAAAACGTAACTTTTCCTTTAAATTCTAAACGATTCCAACTTTACTAATTTTCAACATATTAATGTCTTTCTTGCGTTGCCTCATTTTTAATATAATACTCTTTTTCTTGTGTTGCTTCTAAACAGAATAAAGACAAGACCGTTCGGTTATATTTGTTTTAGAAGTAGAGCAGAAAGTTGTTCTTTTTTTGTTTTGTCTAACATTGCTTGGCTTGTAATTTAGATATGTAATTCTTGATGACTAACCTAAGCTGGCTCATCTTTTCATTTATCATCGTGCCAATACGATTTTACTTCACTGTACTTTTTGAGTTGAAAAGTGTTAATCATTTTACGAAGATATACATTTTGCACGAATTAGAGTCCTGCAAATCCAGGCCCGCACCAGCCCGCCCCGGTTCGTAGCCTCCTGCCAACCCCGACCCGCAGCGATTACGTAAACTAGGAATTTTGCCTGTCTCTGTATGTATATTAGTAATCCAAATCACTAGCGTCTCGGGGAAACCCGTTTCCAAAGCTTTGTCCATATTTGCGCCGGGCAGAACTCCTTGAAATATTAGTAGCATCGAAGAGCATACATTCCACAACTCACTGTTTGGCCCGGTAGTCAACGTATTGGGAAGCTGGTCGAGAGGCGTCGCTACTTTTACATTTTTTTTCAAGAAAATTAACTATTTTTATGTATATACGCATTAGGAAATTTAATAAAAGTAGTGGCCAGACACTTGAAAGTTAGGTAAGTTAGGTATGTTGCTTTTTTATTTATTGCACACGGGACTTGCACAGAGACACTGTTCCCACTCGCGTTAGCCCTAGACGCAAGTATCCAAATCTACATGCGTCCTTTGATTTCTACCAAATTTTGCGCACGTATTCCTTAGATACTGGGCCAGGTCAGAGAAGTATTCCGGGTATGGTGTTTCGTCTCACTTGTCATCGTGTTAATGTTTATTTTTAAATTGCTTCAATTTGGGCGTATCAGCACCAAGCTTGACACACACACATTATTCGATACAATACAAAAATTGTGTGAGAGTTTCCGCCCCCCCCCCAAGTGTCAGTGTTGCCACCTATTTCATAAAATAGTTGACGTATTTTATAAAATATATATTTTATAAATTTATACAAATGTCAAAGTGCAAATTGACACACGTCCATGGATAACACGTTCAACGATTGACGGTGTTACTTATAGTTCAAGCTCTGCGCCTGCGCGATAGTGGGTTATTTTTAGACTGGAGCCAGGTCAATCAGCTCGTAAAAAATCTGCAAATTGGGCTCTAAAAAGTATCTGGTCAATAAACCGTACGAACATGAACCTATGATTGTTTTTTTTCTTAACTGTCCAGTACTAGCTTATTAAAGTCCTATATCTCTAGTATGGTGATCTGGTATATGTAGGTATATGCACGTAAATTGATGTTTTGCTTTAGACTTCCAGTAAAAGATTCTACACTCACTACTAAGTTGTCACATTAGCGAACAATAATTTCATTATGTTACGCCAGGCACATATATTTTACACAGCGCCAATCACGCGAATCATTCTGTAGAGATAAAGCTCGTGTTCCATTTTCTCTTCCCTTTGCAGAATAAAGGACAGTGCGTGCATACATAAAATTGAATTTAAATTGAATTTTAAATTTAGTTTTAAGGCCTTTTAGGCAACTTTGGCTCAGACCGGATGAATGATGGTGGCATTAATTGGTGGAATGAAGAAAGTAGGAGAAAACGGGAGAACACCAAAAAAACGCACGCACACGCATAGGCAGATTTATGGAGGGCATTGCCCCTCAATCATTTCTGAGTTACTTTAAATGTTTCATTCTAAACGATAGCTTTGCAATTTGTTATCCATGAATTAAATTGTTGCCCCCAGGTATATCTACTAAATCAACCCATGCGCACAAGATGTTTGTCAACCACAAAGCGTACATGGCATGAGCAGGGATCGATCCAACGCAGTGTTTCTAAAGGTTTTTCATGCCGCGACCCCGTAGTACGGTGCCTTCTATCCGGCGACCCCCAAAAGCAATTTTCTTATTTGTAATAATCGAATTTATTTAACGTTGTATTAAATAGCCTCCTGAATTCTTCAACACACACGCGCGCGCATATATATATATACTGGTTATCAAAAGTTCTAAACTTATTTTCATGAACTTTTCTACACTGCTTACACGACCCTGAAGTTTTAACACTGAGAATAATGTTCCTAAAGTAAATTTTAATCCCCTTTTCAGGAATTCAAACTCAAAAGTGAATCTCGCTTATGGGAAAAGCAAGGTTAATTCAGAAGACCCCTTTTCCTGGTCTAATTTTGTTAATTAGTAGCAAAAGATTAAGTCAGACACCGATTTATGTCTATTAAGAATTGTAGCATCTCTCGATCTCGATCTAATTCACTTTTCAGTTTTGACAACCAAAAGGCGGTTACAATTTTGTTTTGTAAAATTATTTTCACAGTGTGAAAAGGGGATTTTGTAAGCAATTGTAGCAAATTTCATGGACATATCTGGAAAACTTTCGCTTTTACCGGCCCGTTTCTCAGTTACATGAATTAATAAAGGTAAAACTATCCCCTGTGCGATACACACGCGTCGTGAAAAACACATGGAGGATGTGGAGTTAGCGCTACACATCTCGACCTACTGTACGAAGTGAAGTGGAGTGGTCAGTCCTACGCTCGACCGCCTTTAACTTCCCAAGGTGCCCAGGAGTACAAAGAACACTGGTACTCAGTTTGATAGGAGGCCGAGTGCATCGCTAAGCACCAGGCATGGGAAGGATGAGTGCCTTATTTGTGACTGAAAATGTATCACAAACATTGAACAGGATATTTAGAAATTGGTTAAATCAAAATAGGTTCAGATTGCGCGTTATTATGCTTACAATACATACTGTCAAAAGTTAAAATTTGTGTTACATTCAAGTTGTCATATTGCACGAAGGGCATTAGAACTTTTAATTGAAGTTTTAACTTCTAGATTTGCTAATGAAAATTTTCTTTTGGTGATGTTAAATTCGTTGAGGCTTCTTTACGTTAAAATAAACAACAATAAATGACCGTATTTTAATGTGACAATACTTACCCTAAACTGGATATGTTCCTAAAATTGCCTTAATATATTCATTTCATAATTCGAAATGACAAAAAGGACATGCATACACATGTCTTTACTTACTACACAATACATAGAAACAAAATGTAACACATATACTCAATACTACATTTTCCTCGAATTTAAACTTTGGTATTCATAGCTGTTGAATTCGTTGGCAAAATGGAGTAAGAGAAGCGCGCTGGACATTTCAGTACGAAAACAAGCCAACATGGGTTAAAACCCTGTTCAAGCTAAATATTTCTTACAAAGCAATCGTGAATAATCTAATCATCCCTTCTCACACAAAACGGAGAATATTTCCGACTGTGTAGTGAAGCACCTGAGTCACTATAGAGAGGAAGAGGATTTACGAATGTTAGTTGGAAAAGTTCAAATCAAGTCTCAGGGGTTACCAGGACAGATAAGAACACGTGTTTGAACATAAATATCGACTTTTAATGATTATTCTTAGAATGAAGCACTATATCATTTGTTAAGCACGTTTTGGGTAGAGTCACGTGCTTAACACGATTTCCCACCAACAAGTTTCTTTTTCGCATGCACTGAAATATTCAAACAAAGATTTATCAATTTAACTGGAATTTCGGCATGTTTTTTCGTGTTCTCGGGGTAACATCTCCGGTCCCGATCACACTTGAAACAAACACTGTTCAAACGCAACGGAATAATTAAAATCTCTCCTTCCTTCGGATAATCAGATCTAAATCGCATCAGCGGGTCAGCATGGGTTCAAATCTTACACCCGACAAAACAGTACAAAACTTGACCAGCATCCCCCGACAGCCAGTGACCCGTTTCAGCTCTCCCAGGTTCATTCCATCTGTGCGAATTGTTATAAACACTCGTTCATTAGTGTTGTAATTATTAGAACGTTACATTCGTAATAGGTGGAATATAGAGTAGCATGTCCAGAAGAGACACGTTTTAAGACATGAGTAGAAACTGGAAACTTTTTTTGGCTATTTCAAGAGAAGAAATTATTTTATATTAGTTTGGCACAAAATTCGTATCCATTCTCTGATTTATCAACATACTATTTCACGTGTTTCTTTCTTTTTTTACGTTTGCAATGTGGTACATATAAGGTTTACTATGCCTATAGGAACATGCTAATTTTGCTTTTGAACATTTGTAACTTTTCATTTTGATACTGGTTACATGTGTAATCTTGGCTCTTTCTGACAGAAACTAAACAAAACAATTATCATTCATTCTTTTTCGTTTTATGTTCAATTTGCATTAGTACTCTGGAATATAAGGTATGGCCTACGGTATCTACTGGGTTTGTTAGAATCAGTGATTCCGCCAGACTCCGGTCCCTGTAGGAGGTGTCAGCCCAAATCCTCGAGACTACCTCCAACTTTAACATATTGCAAACAAAAGTTGATAAAAACTGTGCAAAACTATACGTCAACCCTCCCAATTTTGACTTTACGCCCCCTAATCTGAAAATCCCTGTACAATCCCTGATTACAAAGTATTCCGAACCATTATGTTTAATAAGCCTCGCCGAATTTGCAAACTAACCCCGCGCAAACAAAGAATTTGTGTTACACTTTTGACATTATCCCAGATGTCTCTCAAAACTCTAGAGTCTCAAAACCAAATTTGGTCTCCATTTTGAAAGTGACTTAATGAATTTTTGAAGCACCCTTTATGTATTCGAATAACCCTGAAAAAATATAAAATCCAAAAGTCACTTCTCTCTTGCAGTTAGTTTTGATTTGTAGGAACTGAACTTTATACGGTGGGAACTGAACTTAATCTTTTTTTACTACGTTTAAATTCCATATTTTTTATCTGTTCTTCTTCTACTTCTTCTCTTTCCTCTTTTTCTCTCTCTCTATCTCATTTCTCTGCCTCTGTCTAACAGACATCCATCGGTTTCAATGTTTCATTGTATGTGTTTAAATTTCTTCCCCATCAACTTATGTATATTGATTCTTCTCGCTTGAATTCTTTTCTTCTATGGATACAGATACATGTCTATTTTGAAACAAAAAAAGCGTGTCCATGATGTTTGCTGATTTTAGTTTGGGCGAGATGAAGGAACGAGAAAGAGGGGGTCTGTTTACCAGACACGATTATAGGATAAGAAGATGCAATTTGGGTTGCCTAGATGCATGGCGTTCGCTTTCGCATTTTTTATGGGAAGTGTACCATCTCGGTATATGCCTGGCGTGGCAGAGGAAAAATACTGGGAAAACTTAGGACAGTCAGTCGCTGCTAACGAACCGAGGACCTCCTGAATACGAAATCAACGTTCTACCAAGTAAGGTACGGCGCTCGGAAAAAAGCATACTCGTTTTGATGTTTATCACATGAACGCACACACAATACCATAGGTACGCACCCAAAATAACGTAAATAACAACATACCATCAGAGATTATAAAGGATAAATATCGTGGATCGTGCCCTATTTTTAAGAACTGATAGAAACAGACCCTTTCTCTTGTTTTTCATGCATAACGTTATTGTTCTATGGAATTTATTAAGAAAGAAACCATAGGTTCTCCATGTTCGGTAAGGATCTTTTCTATTGGACAATTTGAATTAAGCTTTTCAGTACACTTCAACTAGTGACCCACCTAAAATAAAAATGGTGTTAGGTTTCCTGGTTTGGTGTTTGGAATTCGACTTTCTTCAGTTTTTTTTTTAATATTTTCTACATACTATAAGAAATTATGAATATCTTTCCAGAACCCAGGACATGTGATAATGATTTCTGTTGAAGAAAAGAAAATTCCAACCCTTGCTCGCTCACTCACACACTCTCAGAATCACACACCGCCCACTCTACGTCAGTTGGATGGCCTATCTTCTAGGCCTAGAGAAAAATCGTGTATAATAAAGTAATGTAAAGATTATATTGGCCATGATAGTACATGTATTTACTTCTAGGTGAAACTAGATCATATTATTCATTTAGGTACACGCCATCGCGGCACACACACACATTCTTTCTTCTTCCCCAGATAATATAAACAGTTGGCAATGCTTTCCTGCGAATCACCAGTTTGTCTCATAGGGTCTCTGACATTTTAACCCTTCATCGGTAACTTCGTTTTTGTAACGCGATCGGTAACTTGTGAGGGAATCCCTCACATTTATATTTATTTAATTTCTGTGTCGTTAAAACATTAATCAGCGAGAACGCTTAATTATTACGGAAAATCCCACCTACACACCCCTAAATACTTACACAGCATACATATTATAAAAATCATATTTCAAGATGTTTAACTTCAGTTTAAAATGAAGAACTAGGCTTTTTGAAATAATTCACTGTCCAACCGAATTACTGTCTGACTAATTCACTGTCTGACTAAATTACTAATTTTAATTAAGATTTTTTAAATTAAAACTGTTTTAAGCAAGTTTTAAGAATAGTTTCCAAGAAAAGATTATTATTTTCCTTTTAAACATAATTTGTGGCAAATAAATTAAGTTCTGTAAATTCGGAAGGCCACCATCACAATAACTGCAGATCGTCGTCATCAAATATCTATTCGAAATCATTGAAATAGACCGAATATTTTGTTTGCTATTGACCTATCCGAAATGTTCCATAGATATGTCTTACACAGTAAGTGATCATCCATTGTTCAATTTCGCAAGGTCTAACCTCGATCTCATTTGACCTCGACCTCAAAACGTGAGGTCGAGGTCGAAATCCGTCGCGAGGTCGAGGTTAAGTGAGGTTGAGGTTGGAGTTCCGTCACGAGGTCGAGGTTCAGTGAGATCGATGTCCAAGTCCAGTCGCGAAATCAAGATTATATGAGCTCGAGGCCAACGTTTCATTACGAGGTCAAGGTTAGAGATTGAAGTTCTATTGAGAGGTTAAAGTTGAGTGAGGTCGAGATTGAAGTATACCGCGATGAAGTCCCGTCGCAAGATCGACGTTGAGCAAGGTTGAAGTTGAAATCCCGTGGCGAGATAGGGTCCAAATGTACAGCTATTCTCACATCACACCAACGGTCGCCTAACACAACATTCTTGCTCTCTGGTCTGCCTCAGATTGCTGTTTCTAGATGGCATATCTAGGGCCTCTGATGTGCGAAGGAACTGCCGTGCTAAGCAGTTTTTATCTTCTCATGCTGTACATATCCTGCAAGTTTTGCATTAATCCGATGTCTACTTCTCGGTGTTGCAATTTTAATATCAAGCGGTGTTCATATACAGTCGAAGTCGAAAGTCAGGAATTAATTGTAGAAAATGACAATAATAACGGGTCATGAGAATGTGTTATGTACCTGAATATAAAGTGTCGGAGGACTGTGTGTCGCGTATCTGAAGCGCCTCCATCGAAGTCAAAACCTGAACTTCATCTCGAGAAAGAGGTAGGATGAAAAAGACATAATTCACTGGAAGGTCCTGGAATCTAACAAAACTATTCTTGCCAACTTCTACTGCCAATAGCTGGACTGACTGCGAACAGCGTTTCGACCGAAACGACCAGGTTGCGTCAATCGCCAAGAAGTCATCATCCACCATGATAACTACAGGCCACATGCTGCTGTTATCGACCAAGAAATAATTATTTTACTTCCCCCATCTTATTCTCAAGACTTGGTTCCTACAGACTACCACCCATTCCATGCTTTGCAGAACTCCTTCGACCGGAAAATCTTTGACCATGTGGAGGCTATGAAACCCGCACAACATTTCTTCGACTCTAAACCTCAGGAATTTTATCGACGTGGGATTCCTCTCCTAGCAGAAAGATAACAAAGGATCATGGATTGCAAGGCGATTATGCACAGTCTTAGGTGACTTCCATGTCGTCTTGTTCGCACTTCTATATGTACACAACAAACGGGTGGAACTTATGCACGTACCCAAAAGCTAGTTGAGTAAGACAGCACGATTATTATTTATGGGTTTCTCCGTATAATTATATTGAATAATAGCAAAAATGAAAAAGAGAACGTGTATACGTATTAGCATGGATTCATATTAATAGTCAAGGTATTTTAGGCTTTCGTAGCAAATGCTGAAAAACCTCATGCCCCTGCTATGTACTATCATGGCCAAAATAATATTCACATGACTTTGTTATACACGATGTTTCTCTAAGCCTACAAGATAGGCCACCCAACTAACGTTGAGTCGGCTGTGTGTGATTCTGAGAGAGTGTGAGTGAGCGAGCAAGGGTTGGAATTTTCCTTTCTTTAACAGAAAACATTATCACATGTCCTGGGTTCTGAAAAATATATTTATGATTTCTTTTAGCATGTAGCAAATAATGAAAAATTTAAAAGTACCATTTTAAACAATAAAATAGGAAATCTAACACCATTTTTATTTTAGATGGGCCACTAGTTGAAGGCTACTGAAAAATTGAATTCAAATTGTCTAATAGAAAAGATCCTTACCGAATATGGATAATTAAAACTGAATTTTAAAACCCATGGTCTCTTTTTTCTTTCTTAATGAATTCCATAGAACACTAACGTTACGCATGAAGGACAAGAGAAAAGATCTGTTTCTATCAGTTCTTAAAAATAGGGCACGATGCACGATATTTATGCTTGATAATTTCTGATATTATGTTGCTATTTACGCTATTTTGTGTGGGCGTGCCTATGATATAGTGTGTGTGCGTGCATGTGATAAACATCGAAACGAGTATGCTTTCTTCCGAGCACCGTACCTTACTTGGTAGAACGTTGGTTTCGTATTCGGGAGGACCTCGTTCGGTACCAGCGGCTGACTGTCCTGACTTAGGTTTTCCCAGCGTTTTCCACAGTCACGCCAGGCATATACCGGGATGATACACTTCGCATAATAAATATTGCGACAGCGAACGCCGTGCAGCTAGGCAACCCAAATGGCACCTTCTAATCCCATAATCGTTTCTAGTTAACAGACCCCCTTTTTCTCCTTCCTTCGTCTCGCCCATACTAAAATCAGTAAACATCATGAACACGTTTTTTTTAAATAGACATATATTAGTATCGATAAAATTAAAGCAAGACATATCAATATACATAAATTGATCAAGGGAGAAATTTAAACATACAATGAAACATTGAAGCAAATGGATGTCTGTAAGAGAGAGTCAGAGAAATGAGAGCGAGAGAAAGAGAGAAGGGAAAATAGAAGGAGAAGTACAGATAAAAAATATGGAATTTATACGTAGTAAAAAATACTAAGTTCAGTTCCCACAAATCAAATCTAACAACAAGAGAGAAGTGATTTTATATTTTTGCAGGGTTATTCGAATATACATATAAAGGGTGCTTCAAAAATTCATTAAATCACTTTCAAAATGGAGACCAAACTTGGTGGTCAGATTAAATACTTATGATTTCCAGTGAAACTCCAGAGTTTTGATACACATCTAGAATAATGTCAAACGTGTATCACACATTGTTTGTTTGCGCGGGGTTAGTCTGCAAATTCGGTGGGGTTTATTAAACATACTGGTTCGGAATACTTTGTAATCAAGGATCCTGACAGGATTTTCAGATTGGGGGCGTAAAGTCAAAATTGGGAGGGTGGACGTAGAGTTTTGCACAGTTTCTATTAACTTTTGTCCGCAATATGTTAAAGTTGGGAGTAGTCTCGAGGTTTTCCGCTGACATCCCCTACAGGGGCCGGGGTCTAGCGGAATCACTGATTGTAAAAAAAACAGTAGATACTGTAGGCAATGCTGACCCATTGATTCGATTTATACTTGATAACCCGTAGGATGAAAAAGAGATTTTAATTATTTCATTCTGTTTGAACAATGTTTCTTTAAGGGGTGACCAGGACCGGAGATGTGACCCCGAGAACAAGAAAAATATGACGCCGAAATTCCCAGTTAAATAGAGTTTCCAGACCGGGTCAATCGGGTTACCGGGTCACTTATGTTTGGGTCGGGCCCTATCACCGGGTCATCGAAAGTGGCCCGAAATTTTCTCCGGAAGACGCACAAAAGGAGAGAGTGTGTGTAAAGTAAGAGAAAAATAAAGATAAATAGATAGAGAGAAGAAGAAGAGAAAGACGCAACAAAGATACGATAACAATACAGCAACAAAGAGAGGAAGAGGGAGAGAAAGAGACCAATGAAAAACATGAAAATTATATTATCATTATGCTAAGCAGCACACGCACTGTTTACTCGGATTCTGACCAGTGATGCTCCATAGGTTCTCCATAACCCGGAGATAAATCTGTTTGAATACCTCAGTGTATGCGAAAAATAAACCTAGGTTTTCAAATTAGAAGTCCCGTACGCTAGCGATACTCCACAGTTTGCTGTACCCAAATCTTGCTTAACAAATTTTATAGTGTTTCGTTCTAAGAATAATAACATCAAAAGTATGCATATTTTTGATCAATGACGTGTTGTTAACTTTCCTCGTAAGACCCCTGAGACTTGATTTGAACTTTCCCAACCAACATTCGCAAATCGCCTTCCTCGCTATAGTGACTCACGTGCTTCCCTCCACAGTCGAAAATATTTTATGTTTTCTATGAGAAGAGATGATTAGATTATTCACGATTGCTTTATAAAAAAATCTTTGGCTTGAAAAGGATTTGAACCCATGTTAGTTTGCTTTCGGACTGCAATATCCAGCGCGTTTACCCTACTCCATTTTGCCAACGAGCTCAACACCTATGAATAACCAAGTTCAAATACGAGGAACATGTAAAATAGAGTGTAAGTATTTCATTTTGTCTGTTTGAATTGTGTGGTAAGTAAACATGTGTATGTATGTCCTATTTGTCATGTCGAATTATGAAATGAATATATTATGCCTGTTTTACGAACAAACCCAGCTTAGGTTAAGCATTGCTACATTAAGATACGATCTATTTTAACTAAACCAGCCTGAACGAGTCTAACATCACCAAAAGAAAATTTTCATTAGCAAATCTAGAAGTTAGAACTTCAATTAAAAGTTCTAATACACTTCGTGCAACGTGATTAGTTCAACGTAACACAAATTTTAACTTTTGACAGACTGTATTGTAAATATAATATCGCGCAATCTGAGCCTATTTTGATTTAACCAGTTTCAAAATATCATGTTCAATTTTTGTGATACATTTTCAGTCACAAGTTAGGCACCCATCGTCCCCATGCCTGGCGCTCTACATTGCACTCAACCTCCTATCAAACTGAGTACCAAAGTGCTTTTAGTACTCCTGGGCACCTTGGGAAGGTAAAGTCAGTCGTGCGTGGGACTGACCACTCCACAGCGAATCGCACAGAGGATAGCTTTATCTTTACCATTATTAATTCGTGTAACTGAGAAACAGACAGGTAAGAGCGAAGGTTTACCAGATATTTCCATGAAATTTGCTACAATTGCTCACAAAACCCACTTTCGACACTGTGAAAAAAATTTTGCGAAACAAAATTTTACCCCCCTTTTGATGGTCCAAACTGAAAAGTTAAGTAGATCGACAGATGCTACAATATTTTATAGACATAATACAGCCTTCACGAAAAGGCCAAGAACAATGGAGAAAGACTGATAACTTTCGCGATTTCGAAGGACCTACTGCTAAAGAGGACACACTTTGAACACAAAGACATACAGAAATACAGATGGGTATCTCCGGACGGCAAAACTCTCTACTAGATCGTCACGTATTAGTAGACAGACGAAAACACACCAACACAATGGATATTAGGTCGTACAGAGAAGCGGAAGGTGACACCGACCATCAATTAGTGATCACAAAAGTAAGGGAAAAGTTATGCATCGCGAACAGAGAAAACAAGGGGTCAAAACAACTGAAATTTGAAGTTAAATGATTAAATAATCCGAGCATAAAAGCAGATTACCAATTCGAACTCTCAAATAGGTTCGAAATGCTAGCCGACTCGAGTAACAATAATGGTATTAATAATGATATTGATGTAAGATGTGGGAGGCAATTCGTGAAACAATTAAGAACCAAACGGAGGAACGTGTAGGTAAGAAGAAACAACAGAAAAACAAACCTTGGCTTGATGAAGAATGCCTTAAGCTTCATGCGGAACGAAAACAAGAAAGGCAACGATGGCTAAGTAAAAAAAGCGAAGCAAATACCAACCACTACAGTAATGCGAAACGAAACGCCACACTCGAGTTCAGAAACAAAAAGCGAGAATATCTGACGCAGAACATTCAGAAAATAGAGTAACACGGGAGGACAACTAACATACGAGACCTATACAAAGGGGTAAACTCGTTAAGAAAAGGTTACCAGCCTAATTTAGGAATGATTAGAAATGAACGTGGAGATCTTCAGGCGGATTTGACATACATTGTCGATGTTCGGACATTTTATTTCGACAAACTTCTTAATGTATACAACGGTGAATAAAAAGAGGAGTACGAAATCCATACTGCAGAACCGTGGATTCCCGAACCGAGCAAGATCGAGATCGAAATGTCGGTAAAGAAACTGAAAAAAGTTCAAATCACCAGGAATAGACAATATTCCAGCCGAATTAATTAAAGTGGGAGGAACGGCACCAATCAAAGATTTAGATTTTCTGGGAAAAATTACGTGACTGTTCAGGAAAATATGGAACGCGTCGTCACGTTAATTTCGCAAAGTAAGTAAATAGATTGAATTCAACTTTAATGTATAAAAAACGTTTAAGAAGCAAAATATTATGTAATATATATCATCACATTCAAGTTCTTGTTACGTTTAGTAAAAGGGAAAAAACACCCGTTTCTGGCCAGGGTTCGAACAACCGCAACTAAATATAAAGTGCTTCAGAAAAGCACGCCCTAACGAATTACGCCCCGAAAACCAACAAGGAATAAAATTCACACCAAGTCCTCATATAGCAATGCGAATTGAACCAAGCGCTGACATTAATTTTAATAATTTATCTACTTAAAATATAGTATTCTATGATAAAACTAATTGAACTGTAGTGTGCAAACGTATATATTTATTCTAGTATCATGTAATTGTATGTTTTACTTTCTTTCCCTTTTTTCTCTTTTCAGACTTCTGAGTAACATCACTATCGTACTGTTAAATAATTAATCGCAGAAATTCTGATGATTAAAGTTAACGGAAGCTTAAACAGATCGTTAGGGTTAACCGATGTTGGAGAAACAGTCATTACTCTTAATCAGACGTTAAATGCGCTTAATGGATTGTTAACTTTTTAACCAGCGTTGATGAAACCGGCCGTTTGGCTTATAGAACTCGCAAGTTCATCGCCACAGTAACAAACGTTCGCCATTGGATTCTATCCTGGGCAATATCAAGCCAGTTTTCAATACGAACACCTACTTCTCGAAGATCACTTCTAATATTGTCCTCCCAACGACGTCTCGGTCTCCCTAATGGCCCCCGACCATCCGGTCTTCCAACCAGGATAGAATATGATTTTCGTTTTTCCCCCATCCGAGCTACATGGCCTCCCCCCTTAGTCGTCGTGATTTCATTATTGTTACAACATCTGGTGAATCGTACAGTCCGTGAGTTCTTCATTATGCAGTCTCCTCCTCTCTCCAGTCATCTCGTCCCTTTTCGGCCCTCATATCTTTCTCAAAAGCTTATTTTCAAATACACGTAATTTATGTTCATCTGCTAGGGTCGTACTCCAACTGTTGCACCGTAAAGTAGTACCGGCAGAATAACCGTTCTGTATATTTTCAATTTCAATTTCCTTGATATTAATCGCCACGTTAGAAGATTTTGGACTGAATAGAAACATACGTTGCCCGATACTAAGCGACTTTTTAATCCCTTGATTGGTGTCTTTCCTCCCGCATTAATTAATTTGGCTGGAATATTGTCTATTCCTGGTTATTTTGAATTTTTTTTTTCAATTTCTTTACCGACATTTCGATCTCGAGCTCGCTCGGTTTGGGAATCCACAGTTCTGCAGTATGAATTTCTTACTCCTCTCTTTATTTTCCCGTTGTATACATTAAGAAGTTTGTCGAAATAAAATGTCCGAACATCGACAAAGTTAGTCGAATCCGCCTGAAGATCTCCACGTTCATTTCTAATCATTCCTAAATTAGGCTGGTAACCTTTCCTTAACGAGTTTACCCCTTTGTATAGGTCTCGTATGTTATTTGTCTTCCCGTTTTACTCTATTTTCTTAATCTTCTGCGTCAGATATTCTCGCTTTTTGTTTCTGAACTCGAGTGTGACGTTTCGTTTCGCGTTACTGTAGTGGTTGGTATTTGCTTCGCTTTTTTTACTTAGCCATCGTTGTCTTTCTTGTTTTCGTTCCTCATGAAGCTTAAGGCATTCTTCATCAAACCAAGGTTTGTTTTTCTGTTGTTTCTTCTTACCTACACGTTCCTTCGTTGCGTTCTTAATTGTTTCACGAATTGCCTCCCACATCTTACATCAATTTCATTATTAATACCATTATTATTACTCAAGTCGGCTAGCATTTCGAACCTATTTGAGAGTTCGAGTTGGTAATCTGCTTTTATGCTCGGATTATGTAATCGTTGAACTTCAAATTTCAGTTGTTTTGACCCCTTGTTTTCTCTGTTCACGATACATAACTTTTCCCTTACTTTTGTGATCTCTAATTGATGGTCGGTGTCAGCCTCCGCTCCTCTGTACGACCTAACATCCATTGTGTTGGTGTGTTTTCGTCTGTCTACTAATACATGACCGATCTAGTAGAGAGTTTTGCCGTCCGGAGATACCCATCTGTATTTTTGTATGTCTTTGTATTCAAAGTGTGTCCTCTTTAGCAGTAGGTTCTTCGAAATCGCGAAAGTTATCAGTCTTTCTCCATTGTTCTTGGCCTTTTCGTGAAGGCTGTATTATGTCTATAAAATATTGTAGCATCTCTCGATCTACTTAACTTTTCAGTTTGGACCATCAAAAGGGGGGTAAAATTTTGTTTCGCAAAATTTTTTTCACAGTGTCGAAAGTGGGTTTTGTGAGCAATTGTAGCAAATTTCATGGAAATATCTGGTAAACCTTCGCTCTTACCTGTCTGTTTCTCAGTTACACGAATTAATAATGGTAAAGATAAAGCTATCCTCTGTGCGATTCGCTGTGGAGTGGTCAGTCCCACGCACGACTGACTTTACCTTCCCAAGGTGCCCAGGAGTACTAAAAGCACTTTGGTACTCAGTTTGATAGGAGGTTGAGTGCAATGTAGAGCGCCAGGCATGGGGACGATGGGTGCCTAACTTGTGACTGAAAATGTATCACAAAAATTGAACATGATATTTTGAAACTGGTTAAATCAAAATAGGCTCAGATTGCGCGATATTATATTTACAATACAGTCTGTCAAAAGTTAAATTTTGTGTTACGTTGAACTTATCACGTTGCACGAAGTGTATTAGAACTTTTAATTGAAGTTTTAACTTCTAGATTTGCTAATGAAAATTTTCTTTTGGTGATGTTAGATTCGTTCAGGCTAGTTTAGTTAAATAGATCATATCTTAATGTAGCAATGCTTAACCTAAGCTGGGTTTGTTCGTAAAACTGGCATAATATATTCATTTCATAATTTGACATGACAAAAAGGACATACATACACATGTGTTCAAATCTAACATGGGTTCAAATCCTGTTCAAGCCAAAGATTTTTTTTCCAAAGCAATCGTTAATAATCTAATCATCTCTTCTCATACAAAACGGAGATTATTTCTGGCTGTGGAGTGGAGCAACTGAGTCATTAGAGCGAGGAAGGCGATTTGCGAATGTTGGTTGGGAAAGTTCAAATCAAGTCTCAGGGTCTTACGAGGAAAGTTAACAACACGTCATTGATCAAAAATATGCACTTTTCATGTTATTATTCTTAGAAAGAAACATTATAAAATTTGTTAAGCAAGATTTGGGTACAGCCAAATGTGAAGTATCACTAGCTTGCGGGACTTCTAATTTGAAAATTTGGGTTCGATTCCCCACCAGCCAGTTTAATTTTCGCATACACTGAAGTATTCAAACAGATTTATCTCCGGGTTATGGAGAACCTATGGAGCATCACTGGTCAGAATCCGAGTAAACAGTGCGTGTGCTGCTTAGCATAATGATAATGTAATTTTCATGTTTTTCATTGGTCTCTTTCTCTTCCTCTTCCTCTCTTTGTTGCTGTATTGTTATCGTATATTTGCTGCGTCTTTCTCTTCTTCTTCTCTCTATCTATTTATCTTTATTTTTCTCTTACTTTACACACACCCTCTCCTTTTGTTCGCCTTCCAGAGAAAATTTCGGGCCACTTTCGATGACCCGGTGATAGGGCCTGACCCAAACATAAGTGACCCGGTAACCCGATTGACCCGGTCTGGAAACTCTATTTAACTGGGAATTTCGGCGCCGTATTTTTCTTGTTCTCGGGGTCACATCTCCGGTCCTGGTCACCCCTTAAAGAAAAATTGTTCAAACAGAATGAAATAATTAAAATCTCTTCATTCTACGGGTTATCAAGTATAAATCGAATCAATGGGTCAGCATTGCCTACAGTATCTACTGTTTTTTTTACAATCAGTGATTCCGCTAGACCCCGGCCCCTGTAGGGGATGTCAGCGGAAAACCTCGAGACTACTCCCAACTTTAACATATTGCGGACAAAAGTTGATAGAAACTGTGCAAAACTCTACGTCCACCCTCCCAATTTTGACTTTACGCCCCCAATCTGAAAATCCTGTCAGGATCCTTGATTACAAAGTATTCCGAACCAGTATGTTTAATAAACCCCACCGAACTTGCAGACTAACCGCGCGCAAACAAACAATGTGTGATACACGTTTGACATTATTCTAGATGTGTATCAAAACTCTGGAGTTTCACTGGAAATCATAAGTATTTAATCTGACCACCAAGTTTGGTCTCCATTTTGAAAGTGATTTAATGAATTTTTGAAGCACCCTTTATATGTATATTCGAATAACCCTGCAAAAATATAAAATCACTTCTCTATTGCTGTTAGATTTGATTTGTGGGAACTGAACTTTATACTGTGGGAACTGAACTTAGTATTTTTTACTACGTTTAAATTTCATATTTTTTATCTTTATATCTTCTTCTTCTATTTTCCATTCTGTCTTTCTCACTCTCCCTCTCTCTCTCTCTCTCTCTCATTTCTCTGACTCTGTCTTACAGACATCCATCGGTTTCAATGTTTCATTGTATGTATATTGATCAACTTATGTATATTGATTCGTCTTTTTTTTTCGATACTAATATATGTCTATTTAAAAAAAACGTGTTCATGATGTTTGCTGATTTTAGTATGGGCGAGACGAAGGAAGGAGAAAAAGGGGGTCTGTTAACTAGAAACGATTATGGGATTAGAAGGTGCCATTTGGGTTGCCTAGCTGCACGGCGTTCGCTGTCGCAATATTTATTATGCGAAGTGTATCATCCCGGTATATGCCTGGCGTGACAGGAAAACGCTGGGAAAACCTAAGTCAGGACAGTCAGCCGCTGGTACCGAACCGAGGTCCTCCCGAATACGAATCCAACGTTCTACCAAGTAAGGTACGGTGCTCGGAGAAAGCATACTCGTTTCGATGTTTATCACATGCACGCAAACACAATATCATAGGCACGCCCACACAAAATAGCGTAAATAGCAACATAATATCAGAAATTATCAAGCATAAATATCGTGCATCGTGCCCTATTTTTAAGAACTGATAGAAACAGATCTTTTCTCTTGTCTTTCATGCGTAATTTTAGTGTTCTATGGAATTCATTAAGAAAGAAAAAAGAAAGAAACCATGGGTTTTAAAATTCATTTTTGTTTCTCCATATTCGGTAAGGATCTTTTCTATTAGACAATTTGAATTCAATTTTTCAGTAGCCTTCAACTAGTGGCCCACCTAAAATAAAAATTGTGTTAGATTTCCTATTTTATTGTTTGAAATGGTACTCTCTTAAGTATTTCATTATTTGCTACATACGACAAGAAATCATAAATATATTTTTCGGAACCCAGGACATGTGATAATGTTTTCTGTTAAAGAAAATAAAATTCCAACCCTTCTCGCTCACTCACACTCTCTGAGAATCACATACCGCCGACTCAACGTTAGTTGGGTGGATTATCTTGTAGGCTTAGAGAAAAATCGTGTATAACAAAGTCATGTGAACATTATTTTGGCCATGATAGTACATCTTTTTACCTGTCGACAATTTTCAGCTCACGAACTACCAGGGCTAGGAAGATGCTTGAGGTCTCATTGGAAAAGTCGGAGCGAGAATAGTTCAAACCGGTATAGACGATACTCTTTGCAGGTGCCGTGGTAGAGAAACGGGGCATTTTATATCTTTGTAATTGTTAGGGTTAGGAAGGTTGTTGAGGTGTCGTTGGAAAGATCTTTGTAAGATTTCAAATCTGTATTATTCATCCAGATCCATGGGACGGTTCCCGAGTTTTGGGAGCCGAATTTTCAACTTTGGAACTACTAGGGCTATGAAAATGGTTGAGGTGCCGTCGAAAAGTCTAAGCAAGACAAATTCCGACCCGTATCACTCATCCAGATCACAAAGCCATTTTCCGAATTTCTGGAGAAGTTTTAAACTTTGGAGCTACTAGAGCAAGGAATCCGGTTAAGGTGTTGTTGGAAAGGTACCGCAGACCCGTATACATTATATACATTTCAGGGGCCGGGCCGGAAATGGAGGTAGTTTATAGCTTAGGAGCTGCTAGAGCTAGAAAGATGGTGTAGGTGTCGTTGGATAGGTTTCGACCTTTTTTTTCAACGAAACATTGATAATCCAAGTAGGATTATCGCTGATGAATTTTGGCGGTAGTTTTCAAACATTACTGTTGACTTCGTGCCTGCTGTGGAAGTCCGGAAAAATATTTCGGGGTTCGAATCCGACCAGAATTCACAATTTGATGACATTTGATCTAGTGAATCTTAAGAAAATAACGAAAGACTCCCCCCCTCTCCACCAATAAGAAATTGTTGTATGATGGGTTCTCTCAGTATTTGGTCTATACAATAACAAAACAAAAGTAGGCTAAAATTAGAGCATAGGAAAAGGTGTAAATATGATGTTACCGTTTTCGGGACGATATTTTTTCACGCTCTGTTATTATTTGATTACAGTTAGTTTTTAATTCTCCCTTCTTTGCTACTGTAACTTATTTTAACTTGTGTATTTATAGTGTTTAACCGGGAACAGCCAACTCGAGGGGACAATCAAAGTAGATTGATGCGATTATTTAGTATCATTGAGTTTAAACCCTGTACAATTGAGTGTCATGTATAAAGGGCTGATGTTAGTAGAAGAGGACACATATGCCTTCGTACACTGTGTCCTTAGAGCTACTTAACTCCTTGTTTTCACATCATCCAAGGAGAAGGTATGTAGAAACATCTATGGTTCAAACTCGAATCGATCTACTTCAACTCGTGCTGAAGTTACCACTCGCATTTAATGTATTATTATTATTTTGGCTTGTGAAACGAGCATCAGGGCTGTGCATAAAACATAGAGCTTCGGGTAGAACACGTTTACTCATTATGCTCTGACAATCTCCTGATACTCGTTGCATTCTAGTACATGGTATTTTACGCATTATATTTATTTCTGGGTGTAGTCATAACTAATTCAGACTCATAGAAAATGCTCGTCAATGTTCTGAAAACTTGTTTACTCATATTTTCTGTTGTCATCCATCAAAATTACCTGAAATCTGGTTATCTATACTTCAAAATATGATCAATTTGGAGAAAGTAAACTCTAAAGTTTATCGTACGTTCTTGTGTGGACACCATATCATCAGGCAGAGCAACAACTTATGGGCTGGTCTTGGCTGTGGGTAGGTTATTGACCATACGCTTATGAGGTTAGCGAAACATACTAGAGTGTTAACAAGAGGTAGTGGATTTACCTTCTGTGGGCAATGTTTTCCTGATTATCGGACTATGATTTTGCATGACTTCTGTGATATGTAATATATAACTCGTGAAGTGCCCAAACAGCCTATTGCTGCAAGGAGAGTTCGGGATAAATAGGATTTGACAAAATTGGGATCAGTGCCTGAACTGTATTCCTCGCTATCAGAGGAGATGGCATTGCTCAATATTGTAACTGGAATAATTGCCGATGATTATGTATATGCACATGATCTTTTTACTTACGATGTATACATTGTTAAAAAAATGAAGAACAGTTCGTATTCCCAAACTTTCACAAACGCACAATCAGATAAAAACTGTCACATCAGTAAAGGCTATCAAGGTAGCAGAAGACAGAAAGATTGATACTGTTCTTTTTTTTTCTGCATATATCTAAGCTTCCTGGTTACTTCTGAGACTGGAGAACTAAGGTTAGATGAGGTGATGAAGAATGAACTTTCTCCAAATACACCTGCTTTGTTTGGAGTTAAACATAAGCGTATAAAAGGAGAAAAACAGCTCTTCTGAAAGCTATGTTTAATCATGCTACTTCCGTGGATAATGCAATCCTTCAGTCTTCTCCCAAGACTGACCACTATGTTTTGGATCGTGGTTGTCTCCTACATAGGCAGAAATAGAATCAAGAAAGCGCTTATAATTGTTTCTATTACGGATGTTGTTTATGTATGTTTCACTGTGGAACGATGTGGATGCTCTACAATAAAGAACAATACCCGCGAGCAATTGGAAGACAATAGCAGTGAAAAATACTGTCATTGTCAAGGAAGGAACAAACTTTTGGAGGCAGAAAGAGGTTTTCCTTTCTAATGGAAGCAACAAAAACTCATTCATTAAAATTATCCGAATATACCTTAAACATATAGAATATCATGTAATATAAGCGGAGAGAGATGCAGGTATTAACATAGTAAACGCTGCAGCTGTTATGTCGTCCACAAAATTAACACTCTTTGTCGGAATACGAATCTATTAATATTGCTTCTATATCGTGGGAAAACAGGGAACCAGAAGCTCTAGCTCCGCTCAGGCAAAGGATAACACATGTTTCCAACATTCCAGTTTTGAAGCGTTTTCTTGACAATGATGTATGTGCGATCTTGTTATTTGTCTATGGAATTGATTTTTCAATTTTTAATTTAAGACCTTCAGGCAACTTTCACTCAGGGTGTATGGATGATGGTGGGAAATTTGGTGGAATGATAAAAGTTGAAGGCAACTAGAAAACCCCATGAAAACGCGGTTTGTCCACCATAAAGACCACATAGTATGAGCTGGAAATTTCTCCACGAAAGCGACACTACGGTATAGAATACAGAAAAAGTAAGTTTGCGAATACGTGTTTAACATTAATGTTATCTTGATTGACTGTTCAGATTTTCTGTTCTCCAAACACAGATAAATAAACTGGAAAGTACAGGATGGAAGGCAATGTTCTCGTTGTTTAATGAGATAAAGCATAACACTTACTGCGGTGTAGTTACCTTTGCAAGAAAGTGGTAAATGCCAGAACATTTGTTATAGTCAGAAGGGGGTTTTATTTTAAGTTGTTGGCGATTTTGAAAAGGAGAAGTTCGGTAACAATAATTCCCAAAAATATACGGACTGGAACCCAAAGTCTGAGATACAAATTGTTACTCTTAACGAAATTACCTGCAGAATATGGCATGGATGAGTAGACCTATTAGTTAAGACATGTTCCCTACTAATTAGAGCTGGACTAACGAAGGAGACAGACTCACGCCAATAATGACGGAGAACAAATCAGCTCAATACAAACGAACAAAACATACAAATATGACTTCTGGATCTCGTCAAGATAGTGATTGTGAAATCACGAAACACACACGTGCCCTGAGCCAAAGTTGCCTAAAGAGTTGCCGTAGTCCCATATGGTCAGGAAACTATTGTGGCGATCCTATCATATTGTGGAGATTTACTCAGTTATACATATACATGCTCGTGCTAATGTGTCAATTTACGCAGACATGCAGACGGCAGAATATGTAAACGTCGATATTGTATTTACTGCATGGATGAACACGTCTGAAAGTAGGTCGGTGGTTTTGGATAGATCCTATTGTCATAAGAAGCTCCTATCACATGAATCATATTTATACTTATTCTGTGCTTAGTTATCTTCCACTTTTGCCATAAGGATGTTATTGAAATCAGCCTCAAAATAACAGAATATAGTCTTCCATGCTTTCTGTCCCATTATCTTTATAGTCGTCACATGACTTGTATCGCAGAGCGGGTCTATTTTCCACCAGCTCACTTAACGTAGGAACGTACGGCATGTGTCTTGTCCAGCGAATATTAAGGTGGTCGAAAATAAAAAAAATCGAAACGACTAATAATAACAAGTTGTGGAGAGCCGTTGTGAATACATATTTTGAAGCAGATCAAAATTGGAACATATCCTGCGGTGCCACGGAGAGGAAACTATTTTAAGGGGGTGCACGTATGCAACACGCCATACACACAGCAAGTTTCGTCATTTTCGTGGTAGTTCGAGCTTTGAGCAGGTCAATAATTTCATCTTATCATCAGCGTAAACTCCAGAGCCCGTGAAGACCCCTTTTAATATATTTTTGCCTTTTAAAGTGTTTAAAGTAAGCCCTCTGTAAATTATTGTTTTATATTTCAAGTGTCAGCTCTCGGTTATGCACTGCGCAATATTCATTCTTAGGTTGTTCATTTTTTATATAACCAAACAATCCAAGACTCACGACGAGGACGTCACTGCATATCGAGTCGTACGCGTCCCCGCCCAACCACCCACCCATATGAGGCTCTTTCTCTTTATTTTATCATATTGTTACTTGTCAATGATTTGTATCTTGTCACATTCAAGGCAGGCATTGTTTATCTGTCTTTGATTCTGATGGACCCATCTCTTACTTCGACCCACGCAGGTAGCTGATGATTCTCTTTTAATTTCAATACTAAGTTCTACACTGCATGTACGACAGGGCACAGCTGATCTACCATCGCTTATAGCTGTAAAACTTTAAATTAAAATTTTCACATTCCAGGAAGATTCTGTAACTTTCACTTTAGTCCAACAAATTATATTGATTTAACATAATGGATTTAAATTCAAAGGTATCCCACAAGAGTTGTTAATATCTGATCCATTCTGCTGCATTTTCCTTGGTCTGTCTCTCTGTATCCGTTTGTCTTCTGCGTGAATCTGTTGACTCTCTTCTCATTCTCTCCTTCCTTTCTGTGATCGTAACCTTTCTACAAGCAAGCTGCCAAATGTGCCTTCTTTCATCGCATATCATTGCCAGTAACAGGTTCTTTATATGTGCAAAAAATGCATTTCTCTACATAACTTTATCCACGGCCATTTTCGTTTTTACAGGCAAGATTGATGAATCATTCTGAACAAATATTGCCCGCAATCTTGCACAAAAGGCTATTTTCTTATGGAAGACCGAACTGAAACATAAACTTTAATAATGATCTCAGTTAAATTTTCAATGAATTCGAGAGTACGGGATTGGAGACATATAATTCCCTGAGAATGCAACAGGCATTAGTGACTAGTGAGTCATTTAGAATGGAATATTGGGCCAGGAGGAAAAGTTGAAAGACATCAGAAGACTGCTCAGAAGTAACAGCATGATCATTTGCAACAAGAACCTTTAGTCGTTGTTTAGATCTATAGTGTTAATATTAGGCAAAACACAGTTAATTCGTTAAAATTTCACAACTGATCTCTAGGCACAGCGAACCAGAGCCTTGCAAATTGGACTAATGAAATTTTTGTTCACGTTGGGTGCCATCTAAAACAAGAATTAGTTGACAAGAAAAAACTTCTTTTGTATGCACTAAACAAATAGTACACTTCAAGGCCCTTGAAAATCTCAACTCAAAAATATGAATTATTCCACAAAGATGAGCAGTGTTTACATCCGTACTCTCGCAACCTATAGATTGCATTTGCTCTTTTATGCTTCTTCTAGTGATCGTATGCTTCTAAAATTAATTTTCTTTCTGGATTACAAGACACATTTATGTGCTGTTCCTTTTCAGTTTAAGACCAATATTTCCCACTATCTTCTTTTGGTCTAAGATTAGATCAATCATTCCATCAAAGCATAATTCCTCTTAATTCGATGTTCCCTACCTTCGCTTGGAGCTCCTTTCTGACCTTCGTCTTCTCTCTTTTATTACTCTTATCAATCACTATACTCGTATTTACTTGAGTGACGATCCCGATATATTCTTGAACCGCTCTTCCGATCTCATCTGCAACGTAACACGACGCACGTTTTATATAGTGCAATTCTCTGTCACATTTCGAGGAATTCCTCTCCACACTGATTGTTGTCTCCATGTCACTTGCACTCTCACTTGACATTTTTTTCGCATTAAAAGAGGAGTCCGAATCAATAGAAATTGTATTTCAGTAGAATAAAAGTTATGCGGAAATCTAATTCTGAAATTTTATATCTCTGGCACCAACATTATGTCATGCCATAGTGTACGGAATACACTATTAAAATCGTCACAGAAGCATCAACGGTCTGCATGCATCAGCGTCAAAATCAACAAAATATAAACAATGCCTGATTCTGAATATGATAAGATCACTGACAAGTAACAATATGATAAAATATAGAGAAAGAACCTCATATGAATGAGTGATTGGGTGGACGTGGGTAGGACTCTATGTGCAGTGACGTCCTCGTCGTGAGTCTTGGGTTGTTTAATTATATTAAAAAAATGAACAACCTAAGAACTGCATATTGCACAGTGCATAACCGAAAGCTGACACTTGAAATATCGACAAATAAGTTACAGAGCGCTTGTTTTAAACACTATGAAGGTAACAATAGATTTAAAGGGACCTTCACGGGCTCTGGGGTCGCTGAGGCTAAGGTGATAAGATGAAATTATTGACCTGCTTAAAACTCTTACTACAAGGAAAATGACGGAACTTGCTGTATGTATGGCGGGTTGCATACGCGAAAACCCTTAATATTGTTTCCTCTTTGCGGCACCGTACACTGCAAAAACTGTACCTTTGACCCACAATTTTTGAGAGGCAGTGGCGAACCAAGTGTTGGGTTTAGAGGGGTGGTTCTTTCCATCCAGCTCTTGGGAGGGGACTGATTAACAGAAACAACGATGGTAAGATACGATTCCCTGTGTCCATTATTGATTCAAAAAATAATGTGGGTACCTACCGCCTATTTTTCAGAGGCAGTGACAGGCACAGAGATTCATATTTTACCATCGTTTTGTTTTATTAATCTGTTCCTTCCCAAGAACTGGGAGGTAAAGAACAGCCTCTTTAAACCCACACTTGGATTTGCCACTGCCTTTCAAAAACTGTGGGTACTAAATCGACATTTTGTACCCACAAATCAAAGGTACAGTTTTTGCAGTGTAAGATATCTTCCGATTAGGGCCTGCTTCAAAATATATATTCACAATGGGTCTCCACAACTTTTCATCACTAGTTATTTTGAAAATTTAAACTTTTTTAATTTTCGAGCCTTCCCAGTGAATATGGGATATCGATATAGATATATATGAAAACGGTTAATTTAAATACATTATTTTGTAGCTCATCCGAAGTTATATTATTATATAACCACGCATGAAAATCACCCATGCCTCAACACATTGGAAATATCTGCATTCGTATGTTCGAAGATTACTCACGTTAAAGTATGGACATATAGATGCTAATACAGTGTCCCTGGTGGATGAGTGGTAACGCTCGCTGCCTTGTAATCAAGGGATCTCGAGTTTGATTTCCGGTGGAGACACAAGTGGTTCGCAGTCTACGTTAAACTGTAGGTCTCGTTCTTAATTACTGGTTTCTTATTTATAAATGTGTATGTTAGTGTTTCATGTGTGTTAGTATATTTTAGTCTTGAGTTGTGTATCGTTGGTGGAATCTTAATTTTTACTTTTACTAAAATTTTTAGTTTTGGAGTAATACAGGAAAATAGGTTGGGTAACTGTACAAGGGAAAAATCTAAATTCTTTACCGGTTTCTTATTCGTAAATGTGTACGTTAGTTTTTCATGTGTGTTAGTTCTTTTGTATTCAGTTGTGTATCTTTAGTGTAATTTTAATTTTTACTGGTACTAAAATATTCAGTTTTGAAGTAATTCCGGAAGTTCAGTTGTGTAACTGTACAAAGTGCAAATCTAAATTCTTTACCGGTTTACTTCCTAAGAGCTTACTCGCTAACGGTTTTTCGTTATACTGCGGTTGCATAGAGAAAGGTTTGCCTAAACTTGTCTATGAGTACCGGTAATGTACGTCTGATACAAGGTAGCATTCCTAACCACTTAAATACTGGAACGAGTACCGCAATGAATACTCCGCATGGTAAGATTGAGGGAATAGCAAACATACTACAAAGGTCTCAGTTCATAATGATGCACGCTAATGTCCGTTCCATTATTCCCAAAATAGATGAATTACGGCTATTGCTTTCGGAAATGCAGTGCGCAATTTTCGTAGTTACAGAATCGTGGCTCGATCAATCATTAGATACAAGCATTATTGAAATACCTGGGTATTCTATTCTTCGACAAGATAGGCAACATAAAGGAGGTGGGGGAATTATTGTATATTATCTTCAAAATTTAAATATTAAACTTGTTCAAATACAGAACACAGAGGAAGTTGAATGTCTTCTTATGGTTGTTAGGGTAAATTTCTTTAAGTTAGGTGTGATATCGCTATATAGACCACCAAGTACCCCTTATTGTAAGTTATCTGTTCTCGAAGATTTTATAACACATTTATATCCGCAAGTCGATAGTCTTTACATATTGGGGGACTTAAATTGCAATCAGCTGTGTCCGGATGAAGCTGAAACGAAGTACTTAAAGTCCATTCTGGATAGTTTTGACCTTGCTCAACTAATTAAAGAACCAACCAGAATAACGGAGTATGGTGAATCGTTACTCGATTTGATCATTACTGACAGAACTGAATTGGTCGAATCATGTGGGGTCAGTTCACCTATCGGTTCATCGGATCATTGTTTAACGTATGTTACCCTAAATCTTCAAAAGCCTCAGCAGAAACATTTTGATATTCATTATCGTGATTACAACTCGTTTAAGGAGGATATTTTTCTTCAAAACGCACGGACATGGAACTGGAAACAAATTGAAGCAGAGGATAATCTAGATAGTAAAGTTAATTTTCTTGAGAGCTCAAGAACTAGTCTGTTTGACCTACATGCACCGAAACGGATAATTAGAATCACGAAGAATAAATTGCCATACATCTCCAGTAACACAAAGCTGTTGATAAAACTTCGCGATCGTGCACATCGAAAGTTTAAACGCACTAGGTTGCAGCAGCATTGGGATGAATATAAAGAACTTCGTAACTTTACTACTGCAGTAATAAGACAAGAGAAGTCTCCTTATTTTACGTATCGTGTAAATTGCGCTAAAAATACCAGAGAAACGTGGAAGACACTGCGTGAACTTGGAGTAGGTCGTAAAAACTCATGTTTGGAGCTTCCTGAAGAACTAAATGATCCTAACCTTATCAACTATCATTTTGCTAGTTCATACCATATTTCGCTGACGAGCAACTTTAAGTTTGATCAACAAATCAATCGGTACAATTCACTCACGCATCCCACTTGTAGAAAGCCATTCACATTAAGACTTGTGAATGAAGATGAAGTAAGAAAGGCAGTATATAGCATTAAGTCAAATGCAGCTGTCTATGATGACATCACTGGCAGGATGCTGAAACTAGCCTTGCTTGCCATCTTATCTCCTTTAACACACATAATGAACCACTCATTGGTTAATGGCAGTTTCCCTACTGCGTGGAAACTAGCTAAAGTTTTACCGTTACCGAAAAAGACTGTTATAAAATCCATTAATGACCTTAGACCAATAAGTATATTGCCAATATTTTCTAAAGTAGTCGAAAAGTTAGTGTCCGAACAAATTATTTCTCATATTGATAACGCTGGCATTCTGCCGTCTGTCCAATCTGGCTTTCGTAAATCGCATAGCACTTCCACTGCTTTGTTATATATTACTGATTTTGCGTTACGTGCACTAGATGACGGAAATGTAGTTATATTAGTTCTATTGGACCTCTCAAAAGCATTTGAACTTGTGCATCATGGTGTTCTTTTAGCAAAATTGAAATACTATAACTTCTCTGACAACACATTAAAATGGTTCAGTTCCTATATGTTAAATCGAAAACAACAGGTTACTTTCCAAACTCAGCAATATAAAGTTCCCGAAGCAATTATTGTTGACAGGGGTGTTCCACAAGGTTCGATTCTGGGACCATTATTGTTCACTCTATATTCCGCAGATATGGTATCAGTTATCAAACATGCAAAAATTCACTGTTATGCCGATGACACCCAATTACTCATAACAACGCTACCTGAGAACATAACGAAAGCGGTTGAAGCTCTTAACCAATACCTAAATGCCATCAGTAGCTGGTGCGTTAATAATGGACTTGTAATTAACCCGCTAAAATGTACGTACACTGTTCTGGGAACTTCTCATCAACTCAATAAAATCACGCCTTACGATTTAGACTTACAGTTAATGGACTCAAACATTAAGTATTCAGAATACATAAAAAATCTTGGAATAGAAATCGATGCGAAATTAACCATGAACAAACATGTGTCTACCCAATGTTCCAAAGCCGTAGGGGTGTTAAGAAATCTTTATAAAATTCGAGACTGCCTATCACAAGATGTAAGACTTCTTCTCACACAAACGTTGATACTACCTGTCTATGGTCCACTTCTTACAATAAGCCAAGCTAAGTTGATACAAAAGGTTCAAAATTCTTGTGTCCGCTTCTCTTTTGGCTTAAGAAAATGTGAACATATTCTGCCAGTTCTCAATAACAACAATTTACTGACAATGTCAAGAAGAAGGTATTTACACTATTGCTGTGTTGCTTTTAAAATTCTTAAAACAGAATGTCCCGAATATCTGTATAGGAAGCTAATAAATAGATCTGCTTATCATTCTTACTCGACACGCCGAAATAAGAACTTAGATATTCCACGTCATCGGCTTAAACAAACAAGCGCATCATTTTCAATATTCGCTGCCAGGTCATGGAATGCTGTACCTAATTCCATAATAGAAATTAAAACATTTCATGCCTTCAAGAAAGCATTAAACACGTACTTACTATGCCAACAGCGGGTAAGCTCAAGCACACAT
>JAGDQP010000407.1:147188-167122 GCA_022664845.1 Lepisma saccharinum | reverse complement strand
CCCCCTCTCTGGAAATTACACAAATCGAACACCCCCGATCACTGGTTGAAGGGATTACACTGGATGTGTAATTATTAACTGATTTTGCTTCGTCGCGCTGTATGTCTGGATACTTTTGGGTGGCCCAGGGCCGAAAATCACCCATAGTAGTAAGGCGTTTGAATTTAGTAATATGACAACTGCTAGCTCATGAACACCTCATGTGTTACCTTTTCGATGGCTTCAATTGTATTGTTTAATTTTGAAGAATTATTTTTTCCTGCCTCACTTTTGGGTAGTCTATAATAATATACAATCTTATTAAAGCAAGGTAAATGCGTATTTATTTTGAAAATATTAAATTGGTCGGTATTTTCTTAGGTTATTTTTTTAAATGATATGGTATATAAGTGTACAAAGAAAAAGAAAAGAGTATAATTTCAATCAAGTTGTTGAGAAGCTGTGTCCTAATTCTTTCGTGGGCCATAAAGAAGGTAATAAATATTGTCCATGAGTGTCGAAATAATGCAAGAAATCTTTTAAATGAGTGTCGAAATAATGCTATAAATGTTTTAGTTCCTACAATAATAATTTTCTATGTACAAGTTAAAATTAGTTATACGTATACGTGTACAAAATGGTGTGTGATGTGAATTTTTAAATATCATTTTAGACTTCGGCGCACCTGCAATTAAGATTTTTTTAAACTTTGTTGACCAGTGTTACCTGTTTCGCCTATCGCGAAAAACATTCTTTCGTAAGGTAAGAAAACATTATTTTTGTAAATCGTATTTATGCAGATTTCTTTATATGCTAAGAGAAATATGATAGTGTTATGTAGTATGTTTCTTTAACCCCAGACCTTCGATGTGCGGTATATTCTACTATGTGTGAACTTATTGATATCCAGGTTTCAGTGAGTGCATAGAGAAAGGTATAGAAGTGGAAGAAAGTGACAATAGTGAAAATGTAAATAGCTGGAGTAGAATCTACCCCCACACCCAAGGTTACGAGTAAAACCTATGTCTCAATTTCTTGAAGTAAAAACTTCATGGAAATAACGGCTTATTTGTAAACCAACAGTTAACTTTTATGTTATATTAATAAAATATATTCCCCAGAAAAGGATAACACCAATTTGATTGTCATATTTTATGTAGGATATTAAATAGTACTTAGTTTTTTAGTGGGTTAGAAAATAACCCACCTCCAGGTTACTGCGACAAAATTCGTGTGTCCCAGATTATTAAAAAAATCATCATTGGCCTCTTGCTTTCCTAGGGTACCCGAAAATATCCAAGATAATAGTGTTCCTTGGGTAATATTGATGCATTAGAAGTTTAACTACAAGTAATTACGTGGGCTGGTGAGTCTTTCCGTTAATGTAAATTATGTATGATAGTTTTCTTCATATTGATTATTAGAATTTATAATAAGTACTGATCTGTGTTTGGTGACTTTATACATTAAATTTTCGCAGGTTAGTATATTTTACAAGTGCAATTATACGTAATTATAGTTTTATTTTGATTATTCCAACTGAAATGGAAAATTCACAGTTTTAGAATGCTTGCATTTTCATGTTGTGTAAATTCCTCTCACATTCTTGGTCATGTAGGGTATGAAGGCTGTATAACGCTATCTGTAATGTTTGATTCCATATTAATAAATAATTGTATTATAATTTTCTTATTTCAGTCCTTCAGTACCTGAACACTTTAATCTTTATAATATATTTGAAATATTGAGTATTTGGTAATATTACTACGGTGGACTGTCACTTGTAGAGTGCAGTTTATGGTAGCCGAGATATGTAAACTTAGAGTAATGTGTGGTTGGATGATCAACTTTAGATTTGCTTAGTCAAGTTTATCGTAACGTGGAAATGTTGAAACGCAAAATATACACCTTTGTAAGAAGAGAAAAGAGTGAAAAGACCTACGAACTACCGGGTGGTTACAAGTAAAATGCCGCTATTCACGGGTGTCCAGCGCGGGCTGTAATCAACGTATTACATTGAAATTCGGTAAATATCGTAATGAGACCATGCGGAAGTAAGTTACGCTGGAAAAAATATTAGTTCCAATTTCCACCACCAGGGTAAAATGTGGCACTGTACAGACCGTAACACACGCGAGCTCACACTTCATACGCACTATCGCTTGAGAAGCAGTATGGCTATTGATAAGAGAGACCGTTCACTGTTAGTAAAATTGGTCTATCAGAACGGGAGCAATTACAGTGCAGCATTGAGGGAATATCGGCGTTTGAAAGGAATTAGAAGAGTACCGATATCAAGAAATGACTTAAAGAAGATGGTACTGAAATTCGAGACAATGGGTGATTTGAGTGTGGCTCCAGGAAGAGGACGACGACCCATTCCAACGGAGGTTGTTGAAGAGGTTCCTGTGGCTGTTGTAGACCATGCAGCACGTGCTCCATATCCCGCTACCAGTGCTCGGGCAGTGTCACGGGAATTGGCAATCCCATGGTCAACAGTGAGGAAAATTCTTAGGGTCATTTTACACTGGTATCCTTACAAGATTCACACTGTACAGCAACTGAAACTCCAAGATCCGCAGCAACGCCTTGCGTTTGCTCTTCGGTTTTTGGCAAGGGTGGAAATGGATGACATGTGGCCGTGGGTTATCCTGTGGACTGATGAGACGCATTTTACACTAGAGGGTGCAGTGAAAACTCACAACTGGCGGGTATGGGGCTCGGATAATCCGCATGTTGTGCAGGAACAGCCATTATACTCTGCGTACGTGACTGTGGTGTGGATTCACAGGAACGTTCATTATTTGCCCGTTTTTCTTTGAGGAGATGACACCCCAAGGATTTGTCACCTGTACCGTGACATCAGCACGTTATAGGGATCTTTTAGTGCGACATGTGATTCCTGCGTGACAGGAACGAAACTGTTTGGAGACTACTGTGTTCATGCAAGACGGGGCAACACCGCACATCGGTCGTCACGTGAAAGATATGCTTCGTGAAACCTTCACTGCGGATCGCATCATCTCCCGAGGTTTTCCAAATGCGTGGCCAGCAAGCTCCCCCGATCTAAATCCATGTGACTTCTGGCTGTGGGGATATCTGAAAGCGCGGATCCAGTCACTGGCTGATCTCAAGGACAGCATAAGGCGATATTAGGAACAATTCCGCCGGAAATGCTTCGAGCAACTGTTGCGCACTCCATTATGCGGATGCAACATGTCGATGTTTCTGGTGGACATATGGAGCACGTTATGTAAATTGTTCACTGTAACCGCAAATGTTAATAAAGTTATTCCCATTTCACCTTTTCTTACCATTCACTGGCAATCAAGTGTTACCTCTTGTTCCCCTCACATTGTTCCTAAAGTTGTTCCCTTTACACCATTTGTTACCATCAGCTGCCCTTCACCTTGTTTGCATTACATTTATCTCACATGTTTGACCTCTTCGCCCTAGATAATCGTCTTATCCATACATTCAGTACCATTTCCACGTGCTTCTTACCTGTACAGCGCCACATTTTCCCCTGGTGGTGGAAATTGGAACTAATATTTTTTCAGCGTAACTCGCTTCCGCATAGTGTCTTTAGCATATTTACCGAATTTCAATGTAACACGTTGATTACAACCCGCGCTCGATCGCCGTGAATAGCGGCACTTTAATTGTAACCACCCGGTATTTAGGTACTCGCAAGCGCGAGAATCTATTTTCCACATAGGAGTTTAGCTATCAGAGACTAATCACCGGAAGTGCTATTATTATTCACTGTTAGGGGCACGAGTTTTAATATCCGTACTATATTTTCGTATTATATGCAATTTGCCATCGGTCAAACATTTAATATTCATGCATGAAAGAGTTTACTACGTTTTAAACATTTAATATACTTTCGAAACAATGTATACAAATGAAATTAGTTGTAAATAATAAAACTGTATTAAAAAAATGTAAAATTGTTTAAGAATAACCATAACTAAAAACAATATTTCACCTTGAAAAGTTCAAATGTTTTCGCTGCCATCTATTAGACCAAATATATAACCGGTTCGTGTTAAATAATCCTAAGTAAAATGAAGTTTTTTTGCAGCTCCTTACAAGCCTAAACTCAACAAAACTGCTTTCTCGACGAAAACCTAAACGCGCTCAAATTAGTAATCAGAGAAATATATTTACACATGTACAATTTGTACATGCTTTGCAAAATACAGGTTAATTAGGATGAATAAATTGTCCAGATATCGGAAACTCGCTCATATTTGAAATTGTAGAGCAACTGTAACATTTCTAACTAGTGTCGTCATTTCAGTTTTTGCTTGCGGGAGACAAGATCATTTAGGAAAGAATTTATATATCTCGTGGCGCATCCCACTCATTTCCAAGCGTAGTTTTTACTTCATACTCTGCATAAACGTAATCAGTTATTTCGCCAGATCCTCTGTGGGGTGTCTTCCCCATATCCTCGATAGCAACTCTAATGTTAAAAATACGGTCAAAAATCAACAGAAACCGTGCAAAACTACACTAACACCTTCCCAATTTTGATTTTACCCCCTTCCCCCACACAATGAAAATCTTGACGGAATCCCTTAGGTAATCCACATGCATTGCTTTGCTGTTAATGTGAGATAGCTAAAAACAAGTAACACTCATATTTGATGTAAAAAAGTAAGGAAATCTTAATTGTTAACTTTTTGTAAAATGTTATTTACAACAGATGAGAAACTCTAACGTATCAAAGGGTAATGTCTTGGCTTCATTTTAACAATTATTAACAAGATCGACGACAGAAATTTTCATAACCTCTTTCCGCTCCACAGCCAAATCATCAACGAAGCGAATCCATCATCGGGAATTCATGACCGAAATTAGATTTACAACCTTTTTAGAACAGAAAAAAATCATTCGTTAAAGGCAATGGTGATCGGCAGTGACAAATAGCTGATTAAAGCAGCCTTCTATACTGTGGATATACATTGAGCTCAGTGTCTTCAAGTGGACGCCACTAAACAATACGGATTCAAGTCCGGCTAGAGACAGAAATCGTACATCCGCTGATACTGAGACAGGATAGTTATCGAAGAGACTCAGTTATTAAATTCATCGAAATGGGAAAACAAGCTTAGAGTCTTGTTGTGGTTAACAGAAACTTCGCAAGAACTCAACCAACCAACTGACGAAATTCTGCATTATGTCACAAAGTAAACGTTATAGTGGCAAACCTCTTGTGATGATCCCTCAACTTGAAAGATTGGATCTGCGTGTCAAAACGTGCAAGAAAGGAAAACTATTTCTACGTTGAACCCACGAAACTGGGGAAACTAGAGCAAAGACAATAGCACTGGACTTCGTCTAAACAAAACAAAACTTTCAACTCTCACGGAGAGGGAACACAAAACTTATGAACAAAAATAAAAACAAAGGCCACCGCACTTTTCAGGTAAACCAGAAATTGTTAGACAAACGAAATTCAATTTCCAAAACACCTAATACTCCACACTGACTCAGCTTCGGAAGTGAAATGTTCTCAAACCTAGACAAAATCTTGAACTTAAAATTCTCTTACAAATTAGTATAAAGAAAACACACTAATCTGATCTACTTGGTAATTCTGACTTCCGCAACACATGGACCCTGGGTGCACTGAGATATGGAACAAAGACTGACCGCAAATATATATAGGGTGATTACAAATGATTTATTGGGTTTCGTGGGTTTATTAAAAATGACTAATACACTTACTGTAAAACAACATATCTCAAGAGAATCAGAAACTGTCCCAGTTTTAAGGGGCAATTTCTCATATATGTACCTTTCACGACTAGTGACAGATGGCAGCATCATCACAAATGCTCTATGTGGCTTCCTTTTGGCACACGACACATATCCAAGCGGTAGTCCAATTCGGCCCAAACGGGTTCTAGCAATGGTTGTGAATGCATGCATGATTCGATCCTTGAGTTCAGCCACATTTAATGGTAGTGGTTGAATTGAATTGTATTTATGGCCTTTATGCTCAGGTCGGGATAGGGGAAGGGAAATAATTCGGGAAGGTGTCGACCAGGGCCTTTGTTCAGTGTGCCATCCCAATATTTTCCTGGTGTGACTGAGGAAAACCCTGGGAAAACCTCAGTCAGAATGGTCGGCCGTTGGGATCGAACCCAGAATCTCCCGAATGCTATGCCAACAATCTGCTATTGAGCTAATCCGGCTTGGTGGATGGAAGTGATGGCACAAACACTAAGTCCTTCACATACTCCTAAAGGAAGAAGTCACAAACCATGAGATCGGGAGATATAGGGGACCATGTGAAAAGTGCATGGTCTCCAGGAGCACAACGCCCAATGCAACGATGTGGTAATGCTTTGTTTAGGTACCGGCGCACCTCAATATGCCAATTAGGTGGCGCTCCGTCTAATTGCAGTATGAACTCATTGAAATCTTGTGTCATTTGTGGTAACAACCAAAATTGCAGCATATCAAGGAATGATAAACCTGTCACAGTTACCCAGACACTATTTTCACAACTTCTACCCTCTGTCGATGAATCATTTGTAATCACCCTGTATATACTTAGAGGGAGAAATATAAAAGCAGATAGGGTTACAATTGACTCGAGAGACCTACGGCTCTGGCAGTACACTGTCAATATTGATTTCAAAAATGGCTACTTCCTATACTTAGCACAGAAAGTGACAATACTTCACTTTTACTTCACCTGCAAGAAAACTGAAAAAGGCCATATCTGCGGATGGCTTCTTTTATTCCCTCAACTTTTTAACCTACATTTAGCACCTGAAGAAGACAATGCATCATTTAGCGAAATTAGTCTTGTTTTTAATCGCCATTGTTAGTCGATACGATGGCAGCGAGCATGTCGTACAGTCACGGAAATATGTATTGCGGGAGTCTAGCAGTTATTTAGTCTATGGTCTAGCATTTAGTTTCTATTTACCTTCTATTTATGCACTAAATAGGCACCCTTTAGATTAAACCTGCCACATCTGTTCCTCAGACATGTCACTGCTTAATTATAACTGCATGTCTGCCGATAAATATATTTAAATAAAAAGCTAAATGTTAGTTTTTATTCAACTCCCGCAGTAGATACTTCCGTAACTGTACCATGTTGAAGCTAAGCGTATGGCTAAAATTATCTAATATTAATGCTGATATATATATATATATATATATATATATATATATATATAAATTGTCCTGTTCAATATTAACTTACGGCATTCCATCGATGAGATGGATAGATATTAATTCGAATAATTTGTTGTTTAGCTAACTATGAACTGTTGAGTGTGTCTACGTGTTTTAACTATTGTAAGCATATTTTTATTTACAGGGGACATTTTGTCGTCCGTTGTTTTATGAGTTGTGTATTATTGCTGTAAGTTTTCTAAATTTGTGTTTCAAAACTGAATTATAAGTTTACACGTTCTAAGTCGATTAAGAGATCTGAATATATTTTCTGGACATCATATATTTCTGTATGCTCTGCAGAAATTTTCTTTCTTTCTCAAAAAACGAAGACAGCAAACTTTATTATTTCTCACTATACACTTCTGTCTATTTCTTCGTAGTTGTGCATGAAAAAAATCCATTTATAACCTTTGTACATAACTATACTTTGTGACTATAAATTATCAAAACTTAGTAATTATGATACAAAATTATACAAATTAATTTACATTATTATTATCGTTATTAATAACGCACTTAGAAATTTTACAAAATATTAACTTCGTTTGATAAAATAGAGAGCGGAAAGGAGGGTAAGGACCTTTATCTGCAACATTGGACCTATCCCGATATTCAAATAGTGAAGCATTACAGCAGCTTCATTCCTAAATTACAACCATAGACTTCTCAACTTTTAATTATTCTCTACCAAAAAAATGTTTGATTACTTTAGCTTCTAAAACAATATTTTCACTCACAAGTGAACCTATAGATGGTTCGGTGCCTTTTCGAAAACTTGGCAGATAAGTAAGGTACATCAGGAAACCACCTGGAAGAATGATTAAAAGGGCTTTTATCCATAAAGACGGGTGCAGTGGCCAAAAGTTTGATTCAAAACAATAGAGTAATCCAAGTCTGAAAACAAGTTTATTTGTAAAACGCGCCATTAGTAATGACTGGGCACCATCTATCCACTACCCATTAGTATGCATTGTATTTTCACTTCTTGGACTGTTTACAAACGAATATAGTATTTACAGACTTTCGAATCAACTACACATATTAATATCACAGCTCATTATATCTTTCAAAAATAAATGTGTGGCAAAAGTGACTTCAGCAATGCATGGCTTGAAATTCTAACCCAGACTGATATATTACGTGACACACTTCTAATTTTTAAAAAAAATCGAGCAAAATTCAAGATCACGGCCATGACGAACTTACCATCTAACTGCATTCCACCCAGTCAGTGCCCATAAATTAATATGTATTTGTTTTCTATTTATCAAGCGTTTTACAAATAAACGTGTTTTCAGACTTGGATTACACAACAAGTACTTATTCTTTTGAATCAAGTTTTGGCCACTGCGTACACCTTTAACGAAGAAAGCACTTTTACACCAATAATTCCACAAATAAATGAGATGTCCATTTCCAAATGGGTCCTTGTCTAAAAAAAAAAAAAATAAAAAAAATAAAAAAAAAATAAAAAAAAAAAAAACCGGAGATTGAGATATTGGTATTGTTGAGTTCATTTTATCATTTTCTAATATTTTAGTAAGATTTTGTGATTCAAAAACGTATCCAAAATCATTTCATTATACTATGAAATTAAAGGACAAGATCATAATTAAAAATAAACGTCGTATATATATTTTTTATCTTTTCCAATATCCTTTTGCAAGGAGGTAAAATATTGGTAAACTAATACAATTCTCCAACTTTGTAAGATATTCATAGATGCACATTTGCCCTAGAGTTTAAATGGAAGCGTATAACAAGTGTTTTCATCAATTTCCCAACATTTATGGCATTTGGACAAAGACCCGTTTCGAAATGGACGCCTCAAATAATATAATCGTGTCTCCCAGAAATGAGCTTGGAATAAAACTAAAATGTTTTTCCTACTACCGAACCAAAATTATCTTCGCTAATACGAACTATTTATTTCGCTACGAACAAAGAAATATTGTAATGCTACTACCACACGTAACTATTTCACATTTAATACAAATATATTTTATATTCTAGTCTGTCATGGTACGCATTGCAGTTGTCATCTGCTTCTTGGGGGCCCCTGACTATGAATAATAATAGTACTTCCGGTGAATAGTCTCTGAAAACTAAACTCCTATGTGGAAAATAGATTCTCGCCAAGCGCGTACCAGACGAGCACATGGAGTGTGGGTTAATCGTCATATGCATCGCGTATAATAAAAAAGATGTTTAATCTAACTTTTAATGAAACCGTCTTAGTTTTCTAGATATACTGCCATTAATGTTTGTAGCAAAATGAGTTACGGATCATGGCACACGTGTCAACGGAATTCCGTAGTTATATTTGAAAATTCTGACTTGAACTAACCCGCCGTCGCTTCTCTGCATTAATTGGTGTGCCCGTGAAATTGAGAAAATTATATTCTGGAGGAAACTAACTGACCATGTCTAAAGTTTTTCCGGCAAATAAAGAATTTCTTGGCTACCATGAACTTCATCTTCTCTGTGATCTATTTACATCACTCCAATTGATTCGGTTCCGATTTTATAGCCACAACGTCGATACCAAAAAGAATCTGGTCTCATCAGCGTATGGGGAGTGAGCAAACTGGACGGTGTGGATGTGAAATCGGAACAGAGTTGAGAACTCTAAATCTATTATGAAGTTCTATTGAATTGTGAGATTGTGTTTAAGGTGTTCGGAAGGGCGAAGTCAATTTGCAATTTCTTCACGATTCCTACATTCCAAATTACAATTTCGGAATCCATTTTGGCCTCTCTTTAGTATATGTCGGGTGTACCATTTGGAAATATAAATGGAGCAGTTACAGATGGTGTCTGTTAAATGTGATGTACATCGCGTAGAATGAAAAAAAAAAAAATAATAATAACCTGGCCTTTTCTAAGCAGACTTCATTCGCTATCGCTCACTCGATATACTGTCAGTGATTTTAGTAGCAAACCATTAAAGTGAATAGAAATAAATGTGTCACTGCGACGTAACATTACCATCATTCCGATTCATGGAAGGAACTGTTACTTGCTTCGTTCGGAAAAATCACATCCGACGTAAGCTAAGGAAGTCCATTCCGGGATTACGAGCACTCCCAGATTGTGATGCCATCTTTTGGCAGTCGGGAATTGTCTTACGCATCTAGTTTACGTAGTAATCGCTAGGTGTGACTGCTGCGCTCCGATCAGACTGTGCTGCCATCTTAGTTTCCCTGCCGGCCGGTAGGTGCCACTACCATACAATCCTCATTCTTATTTCAAACTATTGCGGCTTATGCAAGCTGGTGGGCCTATACCTCCCTAGTCCTTCCAATTTCTCTTACCGGTTGGCGCACGGACAATTCCAGGAGGGGATGGCGTTAGCAACATTGTTATCGGTATCACCGTCTTTAACCACCTTCATTGATAAACATTTAACTCGCTTCTTTGGTTGGACAGAACTATCGTGTCTTTTGGAAGAGTACATGTGTTCTAATCGCGCTGTTGCTGTTAATGTTGCGAATTAAAACTTCCATTGACAACGATATTAAAATACTTCAAAAGAACGGTGGTTAAAGAACAAAGCGATACGTCCAACTTCCAAGAATAGCAACAAGTAAAGAAGCCGAAAGAAAGTCCATCCGTAGAGGATAATGTACACTCCGTAGACGTGTCAACGAATGACAACTTTGACAACCAAAGTGAAGTGTGTAATTTTCCTTAATGTTGGTCAGCTGAAGTGTTTGTATCCGTGGTTATTGGTAAAATTGGGAAACTTAAATGTAATTTGTGTCGAGATGTGCGTTTTCTTGGACGAGAACAATCACATGGAACACATTTGTCTCAAACGTGGTATCGCATTGAAGCAGTTTATCTGTGATTGAAGTGGCCGCAAGTGGTGAAAACAATAGACCGAAACAACAGTCGCTATTACGAAAAGAAATTCTTAAACATAAAACATCCGTTGCTCATATTATGTGTGAAATATACAATTGAAAAAAAAAAACAGAAAACGTTGTGTATGAAACCATAAGAAAGGACGAAGAAAAAATGTGTCGCGTGTTTAGAACTGTATATAATATTGCTAAATTGGGTAGACCATATACCGATATGTCACACGATGTGGAGTTACAGGAATTAAATGGTGTTGATTTAGAGCGTATTTTCCATTCGCGAAAAATCCTGCGCGGACATTGCACATCACATCGGGAGGGAAATGAAAAAAAAACTAGTAGAAAATATTATTTCCAGTGGTAGTAAAATGTCTGTTATGATTGATGAAGCTACAAGTATTAGTGGTAAAAGTGTCATTGTGGTTTGTTTGAAAAGTATAGTGGGTGACGCTAACATTCCCAAGACATTTTATTTCGACTTGCAACAGATAAAGTGTGGTGGAAAAGAAAACGTAATTTACGATGTTGTTCTAGAATGTTTAAAAAGGTTTGGTTTTAGTATGTAGTACCTTAAAGATCATGTTATGTCACTTAATTGTGTCTAACGGAGCATCTGTGATGTTTGGAAGAAAGCCAGGTGTTGTGAAACTTTTTCTCGATGATTTTCCAAATGCCTCGGTTTGGCACTGTTCATCACATAGACTTGAACTTGCTGTCAGCGACGTCATAGATGCGATTTCCGGAATTAATCACTTCCAAATATTTTGTGACAAATTATATTCGTTATATCACGGGTCTCCAAAAAGTCAAGACGGGTAGTACAGAGTCCGCTCGTTGTTAATTGCAAAAATTAGTCGTATTTTTAGTGTACAATGGGTTCCTTCCTCCTTTCGAAGTGTAAAATCAATTTAGCAGTCATACAAAGCTATTTGGGATCATTTTCTTACGGCAATTATAGATCCTCTCCGATCAAGGGCTGAAGCGGATGTTAGAGTCAACATCATTTTTTGAGAATCTAGGATTGTTAATGGACACATTCCAGGAATTATCTGAACTTTCCCTTTTCTTACAAAGTAATAAATGCACCCTCCATGAAGCAGAGAAACAAATAACAAGAACAATCAAGGTATTAGAATGCCAAATGGAGCACCCGGGTAAGTTCTAGACTACATCGCAACATGCAAGTTCAGAAAAGTTATATATGGGAATATCACTGAAATCCGATTGTGTGCCAGTCATACATAGGAAACAATTTCTGTCAAGTCTTGCAAATAATGTGAAGGTAAGATTGCTTACGAATGAAAACAGTCCTTCCAAAGAAAGATGTTTGTGAACTTCTCAAAATATCTAGAACCCGAGAATTGGCCAGAGGAAATGCATTTTACGTTTGGCGACATTGAAGTTGAGAAAGCAGCAGAACAATTAGGTTTACACAGCAGAGAATGTGTGAGAGCTTATCGATAATTTAAAGATGCCGCTGGAAGGTCAGCAACAGCACCGTTACAAAAACTTTTGATTTTAATCAAGACAATTCCGGACTCTACAGCCGAATGCGAACGCAGTTTTAGTGCCATGAATTCAGTTTTGCCACACCAATGTGCATCGCTTGAAAATTAACATTTGTCGAACTTATTGTTCATTAAAATGATCGGGGCTCCACTTCGTAAGTTCAAACCACAATAATATGTTAAAAGTTGGCTTCTTAGCGGCAGAAGACGTGCCGAAGAGATGGCTTGCAGAAAAAAGGAAGAAATAGAAGAACACAACGGCTTACATTCAGTATGGGACATTTTGTAACCTGATGGCGAGTTTTTATTTTATTTATTTATTTATTGTAGATGTAGATGTTTATTTATTGTAGATGTAAATATTAGTTTGATTTTCGATATTATAGTGCAAGTGCAACTGTTAACAATTAAGTCAATCTTTTGATTTTGTTTTTCTTTCCTTAAATTTGGAGCTATTGCCTACATTAGCTCCCATTACTGAGCATTTATGTCAACAAGATGATCATTTTTAGTTAGAGATCTACCATCATTGTTGTAGGTTAGGCAAGTAACTACAACAATAAAGCGATTTAAACAATGAAGAAACTAGAAAATAAAAAATTAGACGGTCAGAAACTTGAAATGGTTATCAACTTTCTTATATTAAAAACAAATCAGATATTGTTTTTAAATAATCGGTGATCTTGATTTTTTTTTATTGTTGTGTGTTCTACATCAAACACTGGCGCGTGAACTCCTCGTCCACGAAGGATTATTTTCGTCCCTTTTTCACCCTTTGGTTTGTGATCTTGTACCGTAGATATTTGGTCGACACTTAGTCCATGGTTCAAGTTATGTAGCAATAACGATTTGGAAGAATCTGTCCAGTGATGCACTTCGGCTGATATAATTTAAACTTCGGAAAAGAATGTTTGAAAAGTTTATCATTTTAATGGAAATCAGTAACGAGGCTAAATGGTCCTTCAGCCCCAACGGGAACCGAACCCGGGACCTTCTGCGTTAAAATCAAGCGTGTTATCCACTCACCTACAAAGGGCTCTTTCTTTCTTTTCTGTTTTAATTTCATTTGAGATTGTTTGTAATCTCATTTTGCCAATAAAATTCCCTTCAGGGTCATTTTCCCTCATTACTTGTCTTGTAGAATGTGATTTTATTGCCTTGTACTTTTTGTCTTCAGTCCAATTTGCCCGGATTTACTGTTATATGAAGTAGATAAAAAGACGTTTTGTGTGGTATAGAAATGTCAATTACTTGTTTCTATTGTAGATTAGGGTGTGGAACTATGTAATATTTAATGTTTGTTATATAATTGAATTTGAATAGATTGAAAGGGAAATCCTAAGGATTAAAAATTTATTGAAGTTGTTAAAAGTCAAAGTTTGGGCTGCTGATGGAGAAGAGATTTTTGTGTACAGAAGACTACTTTTGAGGGAATGAATTGTCTATTTAGAGTTTGAAGTTTCTTGATACAAGTGTTGCTATTATTTCTAGAAGGGAATTTGTTATGTAGAATTTTCTTTAGGTGATTCAAGTGATTTGTTGGTTACTATACAATGTTTAGTAATTATCAAGGGTTAGGATGAGTTCAATTGATGGTTTTAATAATAAAATGAAGTTAGGAATTACTAAATAATTTTGATCATAGTTGAAATTTATTTTTCTTAAGAAAATTAAGTAATATGTATCCTATTTTAGGAGATGGATTATGCAATAAGAATTCTATACAGATTGGTAGTGTTTGATAAATTTTACATAATGTATTAAATAACTGTCTGCGACCTTTTGTATGTAATGGACATTGGAATAGGAGGTGGTTGATATCTTCAGTAATTGTAGAAGAACAGTCGCGAAAGGAGTATCAGATAATATAATTTTGTGGAGGTGAGCTTTGGTTGTGACGTGTTGTGATCGTAATCTATTTAATAAAGTGTTGCATTGTCTTTTGAATTGTTTATAAGCCGAGAACCTAGGTTTGTGAATGTGTGTGTTGGTAAAAGGTCAGTTTAGTTGAGAAACTAGTTGGGGTATTTGGGTGATCCAGGTTTGCCAGTATTCTGTTATCTTTTTCTTAACCTTGGGCATAATGTCAGTATAGGGAATTTTTATGTTAGTGACGTTTGGTAATTGAATAGCTGTACGAGCAAGGTTATCGATTGTTTTATTCACTTTTGAAAGTTGATGAGATCCGATGAAGGTTATTTCTGTTACTTTATCTTGTTTTTGAAGTAATTGCAGTGAATATAAAGTGTTGATTACATAAGGATTAGTTTTGAAGAGTTTATGATCTAGGAAGTTGAGGGCATGCATGGCAGCTTGTGAGTCTGTAAGCAATAAAACTTTGTTTTCCTTTAGGGTATATGCATATTTAGTTGCGAGATATATGCCTTGTATCTCTGCAGTAAATATTGAAGCTGTTTCCTGTAAACGAAGTTGTTGTTTAAAGTTATATTTCGGATCATATATGGCGGTGTCGACTCCTTGTTCTGTTTTGAATCCATCTGAGAAAATGAAATGACAGCTTTCTCATTTTTTATAACATTCTTGCATAGATTGAAAATTAGTATGAGCGCGAGCACTTGCGGTAAAAGGAAGTATAAAAAATGGGATTAATTTTAGTGCCTATGATAGTGTATATTTTATCCTGGTAGATAGAATAAAGTTGATACCATATGTTTATGCGGGGATCTCTTTGGTTTGCCATTCTTCTGGGTCTATTGCGATAAAATTCTAAGATGTTTTTATAGGAATGAGAGATATTTTCTATATTTGTTTCATCTCTTAAGATAGATTTGACTGTCAGTAATTCTTTTCTGAATCATAAGGGGAGTTATCCGGATTCAGAATAAACAAATAGCCATTAAACCTAGGCACCTTCTTAGGTGTTACGTTGTTGGGTTTCCAATTGATCCATATGTTTATTGGTAAAGTTATTACAAGCTATATAACTATATTCTACTTGTGGTCTAAATATAGCTTTATATATTTGTATCATGGATTGTGGTGAAGATCTCCATTTGGTAGTTTGTCAGTTAGATTAGACTTTTGCGTATCCCAATTTAATTTATGGTTAAACCAGATTCCGAGGCTTTCAGCTTCGTCGGTAATTTCTATGTTGGTGAGACGATTGTTCTGTAAATTTAAAGGTATACTATTTTTGGTAAAAAGGATTATTTTTGATTTTTCACTTGAGATATCAAGACTGTTTCGTTGAATTTCTTTTCGGCCTTTTGTATCTATCGTTCAAAATGTCGAAAATTCATTACTCTACGGTATGAGAGGGAGGGTGGTAGATTAAAAAGTGATAGGGAGGGCGCATAAATGATTAATTGACCGTTGTCTATATGTAATTGGGCTAAATCTATTATATATATAAGAAAAATAAATGCGCTGAGGGATAATCCTTGAGCAATTCCATGATGTATTGTGTAATTGTTACTGTAATTGGAACCTAATATTATTTTTATAGATCTGGATTTCAAAAGTTTCCATATGATCAATGTAATATTGTAAGGTATTTTTAATCGTTATAGAATTTCGATGAATGTTTCAATTTTAACGTTGTCGTATGCTCCTTCAATATCGATGAAAGCTGTATAAATTGACTGTTTTTTCAGAAATGCATTTTGTACGGCTAACGATAAGGTTTTGAGACCTATTTGCATAGAATGATTTTTTTTCGATATTTTTTTTTGTAATTTTGGGCTTGTATATACCATTCTAATTTTCGTAAAATGAGGGTTTCAATTAATTTGGGAAACATGGCAGTAAAGTGATGGGTCGATAAGATGCAGGAAGTAAGGGGGTTCTATTGTGTTTTAGTAAAAGTATTATCCGGTGTTGAGACCAAGTTTTCGTATGTTTGAAGGATATTATTGTAAATATTGGTTAAAATTTCTATGGTTATTGTAGGTAAGTTAATTATTTCGTAAGTTATGCCGTCCAATTCGACTAAAATGTTTCAAGTGAGTCTGATGATAGTGCGAATTTCTGCTGCTGTAAATTTAGTGGAAAAGGCTTGAGCATGTTTGGTAAGAGATGAGAATGAATGAAGAATGTTAGGTGAAGGGGCTTCATGAGGTATGTTGTATTTCAGTAGTTTGTTAATGAATTGTTGTTTCCAGGAATCTTCTAAAGTTGTTATTTTACTATTATGAGGATGAGAGAGATTTTTGAATAATTTCCACATGGAGATTTTAGTAGAAGTTGACATTAGATTATAGTATTCTTGCCATGAGGTACGTTTACCCAGAAGAAAAATACGTTTAGATTTAGCTGTTTCTTGTTTTAAGATAACCCAGTTTTCGAAGATACTGTTTAAAAGCTTGTTTTCTGTTAGCTTTTGCGAGTTTTCAGTATTGGTTGCACTAATGTAGAATGGGAGATTTCTTTCAGGTTATGTTGGAGTTTTTTGGACATGTAAGATGAAAAGCTATATTAATTTGGATTATACATTTTTCGTAAGTCCAAGGTTGATTATTCTGCAATTAAAAAAATAATTAAAAGGAATGTGAAAATGTCCCATTTAGCTTTATTCTCATTCCATTTTCGTAATGGTAAGTAAATTTCGTTATTGTTTTTAGTGAGATTGTTGTGTTCGGTTATTATACAAGGAAGGTGGTCACTGGTGAATAAATCATTTATGATATACAATTCTAATTGATTGGCATATTGAGCCGAAATTAACGTTAGATTTATAGTGGAGGGGTTATTTCCATTTTGTGGATAATGTGTTTTGCTACTGTTATTTATAAAGGTTAAATTACTATTGTCTGCCCAGGTTTCTATAGTTTTTCCAAGACTGTCGGATAAAGGTTCTCCAAGGAGTCGCAAATGACAATTAAAGCCGCTTGTGTATATTACCGGTTATGGTATTTGGCTGCTGAGATTTTCTATTCCTGTATAGTGATGTGTTGAGAGAGATTTCGTGAGGGGATGTATAAACGTACTAAACAGAAGATTATATCTTTAATTTTCAATTGAATTCTGATGACTTTAGTAGTCTGGAAGATATAAGATCGATGTTCTTATGTTAATTTCTGAATAAGGAACAGTCTCACGAATGTAGATAGCCGTACCTACATTCTCTGGATAAACCTTACTGTAAATATGATTGTATACTCAATATTGGCATTTGACTGATTTAATATTGTGACTTTCAGAGAGACACAGGACATCCGGTTGATATTCCTTGATTAAATTGAGTTGGTGTGTTTTTTTGGGTAAAAATGTTGAATACTCCACTGTACAATTTTACACACAATGTTTTCCTAAATCTGATATATAGTAACTGGATTTTTTAAAGGTAAAGCTATTTTCGAATATTTCAATTTCTTGTTAAATGTTTATTCCCATTTGAGTAATTTTGTAACTTTCTTTGTATGTTCTGTTTATTCCGGTCATTGGTGAGTTGTAGTCAATGTTGGATTGAGTTTGGCCTAATAAATGTAGTAATTCTATTAATAGTTTTTTATGGTTTTGTACGTTTTTAACTATATTGTCATATAGTTGTTGGGTATGAGTAGGCAGTGCTTCGGTATTGTTTGTTTAGGTGGTGGGTGTTTTATTGTAGGTTGTTTGGAGAATGAGATTGAAGTAGATGCTGGGTGTTTTGGAGGTGACTCTGCTAGGTGTGTGAAGAATTCATAGTTGTTGATGGTTCGATTGGAGGTTGGGGAGGTTATACTGATTCTGTGTTATGGCTAATGGTATTTTCTCCTGTCTTTGACAGAATAAGGTCGAAAGTCTTGTGGCAGGTACTTGACCTTGTTGGCGTAAGTGGTGCTCGAGAGAGGTGGTACATTCTTCCAGCAGCCTATGGAACCTGAAGGTCTTCTAATTACCTCTGGTTTATTGAGAGAGTTTTTCTCGTTATTGATAGGGAAGTTGTACCTTCGTGAGGTATTTCAGTGTTAGAATTAGATGTTGTGATAGTGTTATTATGTATAGGGTTACTTGTGATTGTAGTTGCCGGGAGAGTAGTGTTAATTATGGTAGTTGGAAAGAAAATATTAGGGTAGCTGATACGTATGATGTTAAAAGCTTCACGATAGGTCAGATTGTGGTAACTTTTTCACGCTCCACTTCTCTTATGAACTCACGATATGGATATTCAGGACTTTTCGCATTGTGATTTTGCAAACAATTTACGCTTTAGTAGGATTTTTGGATGGTAAATCATGCCTTTCTTTACCGCATGAGCTGCAAGTGGCTTGGGATTTGCAAATGTGCGTGGAGTGCCAATATTTCAAACAGTTTGAACATTGACGTACCGAACGTAATTTGGATCTAATCTCTAGTCTGGCGTAATGGATGACCATATGTGATGGAATAGTAGGAAGACGGAAGACTAGGTGTATAAGTTTTGTAGGTACTCGTGTATATGTTTCATCGGGTTGTTCAGATGACTAACCGCTTTAGTCATTTTGTAGATTCTTACTACTTGATAACAGGGATCAATACCGGAAAAGATTTCTTCAGAAAAATCTAAATTAATTCCATAGACGACGCCATTTGTGAAAAACAGTGAACTAGGTATTTTAACGTCAATATCTAACAGTTTGTAAAGCCTCTCGTACACGATTCAATAAAGCTTGAACAAGAGCGTTGAACAAGCAATTGGATGAAAATGACGTCACGAGTCATAGACTCCACACAGGAAATCTCTTGAATTCAAGTCTTCTCATCCAATTCGCCCTATTTAGAACCTGTCCTATTTTTATTGAATTCAACGCAGTGATCTACCAATCACATCGCTGGTGACTTGAACACGTGACAACTGTGCTTCCGGAATGCAAAAATTAAAATGTGAACATGGAGCAGGGAATTTTTAAGCCCTTGCTTTTATGATGCGAAATAAAGATATTATCAGAAAATCTAAATAAAATAAACTAAAGTATCGCTACAAGAAATTCCATCGCATCTTGCTGAGGTAAAGTGTACCTGATGTTTCTTCTGTAGTTTTTTGTACAATCACTATTGCAATAGAAATTGATACAGAGGGTTTACTATAATTCCTAATAAAGTTTGTATTGTATTTAGAAGCAGTAGGACATAATATTTAAAGTGCCACTGAGTTGCTCATAATTTATGTGGAAAGGTAGAGTTTTTATTTACTGTATGTAGGAAGTTCAAAGCTGCTAAACATAGAAGTATCTGGGTACACTTTACTATACAACACAAAACAATGTTATCTTTTCCAACGTATGAGAAAGTGTTGTAACTTAAAATATAACAAAATTTCGAGTCATGGAAGTATTAAATTAGAGTGAAATAGCGAAAAGTACTTGGCTTCTTCCACGTTGTTGAGCGAGCACATTAAACCGTGCATGAATAGCGAAAAGTACTTGGAACTACTTGGCTGCTTCCACGTTGGTGA
>JAGDQP010000407.1:123184-147178 GCA_022664845.1 Lepisma saccharinum | reverse complement strand
TACTTGGCTGCTTCCACGTTGGTGAGCGAGCACATTAAACCGTGCATCGCATATAATAAAAAATCTAACCTTCTTTAACCCGCCTTTGCTTATTCAACATTGTGACCATGATTTTTGTAGCAAATAATGTGTCATTCATAATACGACGCATTGCTATTAATATTGCGCTGCATCCCTACAATCTGCATGTAGTAATGAACGCAAATAAATCTATTCCGACACGAAGTGTCACGATTAGTATGCCTTCATATGGCGCTATCTTGATCAACTGGAGTGCGTATGTAATGAAATAATAATAAAATATGCATTTTCACTTTGGATTGTTAGTTGTCGTTAGATGTTTATAGAAGTGCGTGTAACAGGAAATAAATAAAAAACTTATAAGAATTGAAAAGAGTTTTGAATAAAGCAATAGAAAGTCGATGTTCGAGGCATCACCAACTACGGAATTGCAGCCGTTAATCAGGTTATTATTTTATTAAAAGCAACGCATATAATCTCCATGTTCCCGCTTTCAACGCAGAAAGAGCAAATCGACTCATGTGCTTTTGGCTCCTTCACACTTCCGCTTAACTTATCGAATCGTGTACGAGCACCATCCAAGCACTTTCAACACTACTTGGATACAACCCTTTGATTATTCCAGTTGGATCGTGTACGCACTCATCCAACTGCTTGTTCAGGAATTTGATTCTATGTTTATTGAATCGTGTACGAGGGGCTTTAGGAATCCATTGGCTGCCTCGATTGTTGAAAATTATAAACGAATTGTATTTCTACCTATCACCTTAAGATCTTTAGGTCGGATGTTCACCTTGCGTAAGGAATTACCTACGTGCATGATGCCTTTGCTTGTAATATTTGAGGATTTGCCATTTAAAAGGATGTCAAATTGTCCAGAGAAATCTTTAGGGAAGGTTTTTACTGTAGGTAGGGGAGCAGTAAGATCTTGAATTTTGACATTATTATTGGTGTTGACATTAGGAGGATTTTTGGACAAAGGACGACTCTCTGGGAGTGGAGGATATTTTATCACTGAACTCATTCATGACATTTTACATGACATAGTTGCTGATAGATCGTCATTGTCATCAGAGTCAATTAAACTGTTATTTTGTCTACGCTCTGAATTTCTATTAGATGGTGGACTAGATTGTACACATTTTACTACACTAACTCCTTCATTTTCAAGGATTATGACAGGAGTGAAGATTGCTGACTGGATAAAAGGAGAAGATCCTACCTTATCAGCAGTCCCTGCTCCTACGTTTACTCGTGGCATATCTTGTATTTTACCTGTGAAATTGTTTGAGTTAAGAGAAACTGAAGAAAAAGTTAACTTGATCATGAGTCAAATAATTTCCGTCCATTATAGAATGTTTTCGAATGTTACTTGTTGACTGATCATTGTTTAGGTTATTAGTATCACTGTTTATAGAATTGACCTTATTCACGAGTGTGTTTTCACTTTCAGAAGTTTTTGTTAGATCACTCATGGTTGAAGAACAGATATAAAACAAACAACAACAACACTTAAACTAAAAAGAACATGGAACAAAGCAAACTGTTCTCTCAACACGAGAGTTGAAAGTTGAAATAGGCCTCCAGGCCTATTTCGAATTTCAGCTCAAAACACTACCTACGAGGTAGTTCAGTCACTTTTCTTATCACAAATATATAGGGACTGTGGTATAAGTTTATGTATGTAAGAAGTTAATTGTAACGAATAAGTGTGAAGAAATTAGTTTTTGATGCTGGAGTGTTGCACTTTGTCACTTACATTAGTAGTCCGTCCCCAACATTCCTACAGAGGGCTCATATTAGCTTTGGGAGCTAATAATGATCGAGATAGTTAAATTTCTAACGCACTTTTTACCCTTTTTATTGAAAGGGCGATTGCTTGCGTTTGAATTTCGAGATACATGCTTTCATTCGACAGGGACTCCTGATGGAACATTGGGCAGCGATTAGGGGGGTGGGGGCAATTGCTCACACTTCTTTTAACTTACCCTTAAATGTATATGGTTTTATTTGGAAATTCGAAATTTTTTTGTGTTTTTCCCCCAGTTTGATAACTCTTCTCCCTTTCATCATCTAATCGCCACCATTGGATGAAACTATATCAATTAAAGACCGTCCTCGTAGAATTCCATTTCCAACCCTGATTTTATCTGCACATATTTTTGGAAAATATTTTAGGGTATTATTGTTTCTATCATCTCTGACTTTCGTTTATTTAATGTTAATTTAAGTTAATGTTTCTTTGCTAGGCTTCGCTTTCTTTTAAGAAATGCATCGTCTTAAAATGTTCAGCCTAGCTGACCCGTCCCGGTTTTGCTTGAAAAAATGTGGTAATCCAAATGAAAATAGTAATATGGATTACTCTGCTACATAGTCCATGGCTGTAGCAGCAAGGAGTTTCATGATGTTTTCCACTTTCCAGCTACAAAATCGAGTTTGTACTTTATTTGAAAAACCGGATACAGAGTTGATTCGTTACAAGGAACAAAAGTTAACAGTTTGTTCAACGGTAAAGCGTTTCAGAGAAATTAAGAGAGCTGCGCATTAATATATCAACTGTTTTATGTTTGTCGTGTTGTGTGAATGTGACATCTGTTGGCGTTTTACTAATGTGGGAGCTTCAGCATTCTGGAGATCGAGGTTGACTGACTGCCGATATTTTGCCGGTTTTCATTGTATTGTGTTTATTAGTGTTTGTGTGTATGGAGTTTACAATGTATAAATTATTCATGCAACCTAATAGTAATTTTGGAATCTGTATAATGTGTCAGTCTTTATAATTCTTACGTTCAAGAAAGTGCGGGAAAGAGAGGAGGACGGATCTTTGTTATGTTTTAAGAGGTCATGTAGTTTACGTGTGTGTGGTTATCTTATGATTACCTGAAGCGGGAGGCAGTAGTCATTAAAGTCAGAACAATCATTAAATAACGTTATTCACTGTGCTCTAGAATGTCGGACCAAGGTGAAAAGAGGCCTGGTTCTGGGGAAGTACTTGTTCAAAAACCGGAAGCAGAGTGTCAAGGTGGTTGCTCTACAAATAATGAAAAACCGAAGGTAAGCTCTTCAGGGGATCTAAATGTTATTATATTTGATTAAGAAGTATTTTAGTTTGGTACTTTGTATTCATTGTAAGCGCGTTAATATATCTCTTGTGGTTATGGTGATAAAAGATTGTAAAGCCATGCGTTTTTCTTCGTAAGTGCAAAGTTTATTTTTTTTAGGTCTATGGAGAACCATTTCAATGGTAAATAATGATTAAGGTTTTCGTGCACAATAATATACTTCTGACATTAAAATACCGTTGTATGACAGATGTAAAATGCTTTGTATGTATTTAGTAGATATCGTTTTACCTCGATGAAGATAGAAACGATTTTCCATCGAGGTATCGTTTTTGGGTAAAGTACTGTTTAGCTCAGACAGCTATTGTGCCATATTTTGCCGCATGTACTCTTTATACACATTTCATTGCAAATAATTTACACAGGCGCATCTGTAGCGACAGTCAGTAATACGAAGATGCATATGCCACTATTTCGGACAATTTTTCCGCAGAGCCGATGCTGTTACCTTCTTTTCATTTACGTTTTTGGTAAAATTTCTGACTATTGCTTTACCTGCATGTCAACCGAAAGATTACGACATTCTTTAATGTTACTTCGTGAATTTAATGCCACATCCTATTCGTTTCCCTGTTATGCGGGCGACATGTTGACCAGTTAATGTATTACTGCGCTGTAAAGTAGTTCAGTATACCATCAGCTCTAGCCCATTATTTACTGCTTACAAGTTACAACTTGAGCTACAGTGGAAAGCCAAGTTAGATTATATATATATACGAATTGTCGAATTTTACACAGTTGACACAATGAGTTACTTACAGTTGGATAGATTACTGTCGCATCTACTTCACAGCTCAATACTTCAGTTTCTCGTAAGTAGTCCAGCATTCAGCTAATCTTTCTTCCGATTTAGCACACTTCTCGTTGATCTTTTTGTTTCTTTTTCACGTTTTACAAGTGATAAACTTACTCATTTCTCCTGTAAGTTTTGCTAATTTTTACTATTTCTGGATCGGTTCTGCGGAACTTAACCCCTATTTCGTTAAATACGTACTCGAGTTGTTTACTATATACAAATATGGCGGCATGCGGAGGATTACTAACGGCGTGACATCTTGTTATGAATGGCTCGTGTTTTGGTGCAAGAAACATGGCTTGAACATCAATAAGGCATAGCGAGTGAAACGTATTAGAAAGAAAATCAGTTTCTTTTTTTTTTATTATTATACGCAATACACAACATATCTTTAACACACATCATGTGCTTTGCATGAACGCTGAAATAGCTTAACAGTCCCAGGTACTTTTAAGTCTCACTAACAGCTGACACTTCCATCAATCGGAACTTTGTTATATTATACGTTTCAACACTCGTACACGCGTAGGAAACATTACTTTTCTCCAGTAATAGTATATTTGATTTGGGGGGGTGGGGGTAAAGTGATATTTACCCAGGAATACTGATGGCATTACTTCGCGTTATGAACGACACGTATTTTACTACAAAAATTACGTTCATCAGGCCGAGAGAGCGAAGGAATCTTTTGTAAATTTGAATTTTGTTTAAGGTCTTTAGACCACTTTGTCTCGGGCCGAATGGATGATGATGGGTAGAATGAAAGTGGGAGGAAACGGGGGAATCCCTAGAAATCAACGCGCACGGTGTTTTCCCACCACAAAGCCCACATTGTACTAGCAAGGATCGAACGGGGAGCCCCAAGCGCTAGGGAATCGGCTCTATCACTAATCTACCGTGGCCAATGATGTTGGTTAAACTCAGGCTAGATTTTTATTATACGCGATACACAAGACATTTCTCACTCCATGTGCTCGCTACAAACATGGAAGCAGCTAAATATTTTAATGTAGTTTTCGCACTTCCATGTCTCGAAACTTCGTTATATTTAGCGTTTGAACACTTCCACATACATTGAAGTAATACAACATTTCTCCTGTAAATTTATACTTTTGGATTGACCTAAACACAACTTAACCCTCTGTCCGTTAATTTCTTCCATAAAATGCTTGCAGAATCAATTTGCGAGCGTACATAGTAGCGCATGGAAGTGCTAATAAAATTTTCAGGGCATGTTATTTATTATCTTGGTTCGGGAATCCCCATCTCATTTTCACTACTACTGTACAATTAATACATTTTATAATCTCACCGTTCTAGCGTACTATTTGACATCGTTCTATTATCCGTCCAGACTTAAGAGTATACTATTGCTCATATGGCAACAGCGATGTCGGTTTGACCGTTAAATAAAAAAACGAAACATCTCATTTCGAGTTGCCATACACGAGCGGCAACGCTTCAGTCGTTGTTACTTTTTACTCCCTCTTGCCCCGTCAAGTTTTTCGAATGAAACTATCGTTATATTAGATAATTAAATATTGTGTAAATGAAGAAAGGAACTAGCAAATTAATTTTCGTACGAATGTTAAATATAAAACCTTTGTGGGGGATCATTAAAGGGAAACAACAGTAAAGGTATTTCATGTGCGTCGGGGGAGAAGTACGATAAGTAAAACTGCAGCTGTTGTCCATAGGCTGCGACAGTATAGACCAAACCCTGGATCGGTAATAGAACACTGGTCCTCCTGGACGAATTGACGATACTGTCGTTTGGGAAATGCCACTTCTAGCTCATTTATCACATATTAACCGGAAGTTTAGTCAGAAAACGAAGGTAACTATCAATAACTGATTAATATCCCAGTGTATAAGAATATACGGGCCAGCGATCTAGAACAGTTTTATCCATTTCAGTGTTGTAGATTCCTACATTATAGCTTGCGCACTGTTAGACTTACATTTTATAGGGATGTACCGATATATTTTCCGAATTATTTTTAATTTCTTTAATATTAACAACAGTGACACTCATCTTTCATGGTTCTCTTTAGACTTAAGATTCGTCTAAATGATTATCGATGGTATAATCGATTTCTTTATGCATGTGTACGTCTTTGATTTGCACTACTTTCCGTCCATGCCAAAATAGTAGCTCGTGTTCGAAAGAATAATAAGTAACTGAAGGACAGCCAAAGGTAACTTCAGTCAGGAAGGCACACCCGGGATTCGAATTTCGGATCTCAAACGAGTCAGAGGTATCGATTAAGAACAAAATGCTTTGCAAGTGAACCACTCTACCGCCTACGCTCACTTTGTGAGCATATAGTCTTTAGTCTTTACTTACATATTAGAAAAGGTAACGGTGTTCCCTGTACAATGCGCACGCGCCGGGAACGGCGCATAGGTGACTCCACATATTCTCGATCTATGGCATAAGATGTGTGGTCACTGGTCACATATTTTTGTATGTGAAATTTTGGCCTTATATCTGTGGTCACTGATTCACTGACTGACTCACTCATCCATATAAATTCACAGTCCAAACTACTGTAGCTAGAAACACCAAATTTGGTATGAAGGTGTAGGACCACGAGTAGGTAAAGGGAAAAATCCGAAATTTTGAAAAAGTCGCCATCTTGGATCCAACATGGCCGCCAAAACATTTGTTGTATAGAATAGAGAGCTTAAACGGCTGAGGCTGCTGAAATGAAATAATGTTGAAGGACATTCAACGCCATAGGTTAGCATAGAACAATGGGTACAACTTAAAGGTTTTGCGCATGTTTTTATAACACAGGAATATGAAAAGCAGAGAACTAATTTGGAGCGTTGTATAGCTAACGGAGAACTAGACAAAGCCTTATCATTGTTAAAGAATGTATGATTAGGATGCTGTGGATACGAAACTTATATTTCAGTGGTTACAAGTGCTTGTTAAGGTAAGATTTTTTTTAAAGGAACTGCAGTTATGAAATGAGTGCTAACTCCTGAACGTAATGAATAATATTAATTCAGTGAGTTTGAAATCTTGTAATTATCTGTTGTTATTGAGTTTCTTGTAATGTTATGTAAGATGTGTTATTTGTAATTGTTTGCTGTTACGTATATAAAACGAGGTCTCGTTTTCAGGAGGAGAGTGAGTGTTGTGAGTGAAAGCAAGCTCTGAGAATTATTCTATTATTAATGTATTGAACTATGACGTCATATCTTTTAGGCAACTTACTTGTTATTGTTCATGGTACGTTGCTTAGTTTTGGAGATCAATAAGATTCGTTTTGAATATGATGTAGCTGTGATGTTTGCGGTATTTGGTTGTGGAAATATTGAGTATATGAATATTGATGAATTTAAGTAATGTCCTGAATCTATGAGATAAGTATTATGTGTTGGGCATAAGTTATCACTCAGATATTAGTATGAGAGAATTGACCACGTCCTTTTGCGTTCTTGATGATAGAAGAACCTACTTCATTGTAGTTCAGTTTAAGAATATTCATGTATAACTTTCATTGAGATTTAAAGTATAACACCCTGGATCTCCCAATGGGAGGTGATAACGTACCACTGAGCACTAATTTTCACTTTAAATGCTTTCTGGTATTTTGGACGTATTCCCGTCTCGAGTCATAACTTTACTTGTTTGAGGAAAGGAATGGAGTACACGACTAGATCCCATTTAAAGCCAAGATCTCCAACAAGAAGTGGCCGCACCATTTCCGTATATTTCTAATGTATTTTTATCGTTGAACGAAATTTCAATGCTGCTCCTACAAATTTAAGCCTAGAGTGTTCAAACTTTCAGGGAAGAAAGTTCATAACCAATTCAAGAGTTCTATCTGTGCCGATTTTTCATTTTATTTCTTGTTCATTGTTATGGATATCCAAACCTATAATAAGGAAGCTCTTTCAACAATGAACAAGAAAGAGAATGAAAAATCGGCACGGATAGAACGCTTGAATTGGTTATGAGCTTTCTTCCCTGAAAGTTTGAACATTAGGATTGAGTTTGTAGGAGCAGCATTGAAATTTCGTTCAACGATGAAAATACATTAGACATATACGAAATTAGTGCTGCCATCTTTTGTTGGGGATCTTGGCTTTACATTGCCCGTAAGATACCATCCCAACGTTCCCATCTTTGGACCGAAAAAAACCCTGCCAAATCGGAATGGCCCTGAAACCTCCAAATAAGGAAACCAGCATCACCTTGGTTCCAACGCCACCCCGCTCATTATTATCAGCACGAGCGAACGGACTTTTTCAAGTTCAGCCACGAGCTTCACTGGCGTCAAGAATTTTCTGAATACATAACAGGTGTATAAAACTACCGATTTTTGCATGGTCACTTTGTTTTACTCGTCAAATGAGGCTTTGTTGATTTTAGGTCGGACCTTGTGGTCGAAATTAATGTGCCAGATGGTGACGAGCTTCCTTATCTTTCACAATTTCTTGAGTTCATTTGCCAGATCTTTGTTTTCTGATTTTTGTGCTGTGGTTGGTTCTGATATTGTGTGTGAGTGAGATGGCAACGTCGAATAAGTGTACCACTCCTTCCTTTTTGTCTATTTGCCCAGTATTAGTAATAGTGGTGGAACATTTATGGTAAATTATGTGCAGTGCCATACATAAGTAGGAGCATATTGAGCGTAGAATCCGGTCTGCAATACTATTATATGACAGATATTACCAAAAACCTAAAAAGCCAGTTTCCAAAATTTCCGTTTGCCCCCTTCTTTTTCTTTCAAAAGAGCTTTTATTGGAAGGCGGGGGCGTCCGTTCAAAAAAGCCGGCTTTATTTTGCATCTCTAGTCCTAGGATAGACTTTCTCGCATCGTTCTTCTTTTATGTTGTAGGTCCTACTTATTTCGTTGTACAGTGAGTTTGTACATTCGTTTGTTTCGTTGTACATTCTTGAACAACATTACTATTGCTATTATCGTCGATACTGTGCACTCATTTTGTTTGTTTTTCATACACAGGTGCAAAAGATTTTTTTGTTGCTATTTCATTAATGCACATTTTATTGTATACTTACGAACTTCTACTCAAGTACCATACCAGTACAAGAAAAGCCCTAACTACACAAAAATGCAATTTTCTTGATCCCTCCGCCCCCCCCCCCCCCAAATTTTCAAAGCAAAATAAAGAGAAAGAGAAGAGTCTTTGAAGCGTCAAGAGCACGAAAGAGAGTAGGAGAGAAACATGCTGGTTTGGGACACTGCTACGTTTGACTCACTCATCGGCTATCTCCCTTCAGTCTCGCATGTTTCTCTCATATCTGAACAAAAAGAGCATTTATATGAACCCGATGAAATTAGTAACAATGTTCAATAGTTTGAGAAACAGCAGAGATGAGAATCACAGGTTTTAGTGCATACTGGGTAGTATACGAATTGTCGCAGTTCGTGGCTTCTGACGAAGCCCTGTAATACAGCGACCGTAGAGACAGGGTGCGGTGATGGAGAAGAGATGATTTAGTGCCGAGTGCAATTGATGCACGCACACTCTGCCACGGATACAAACCCGGACATCATTTGAATACAATGTTTGTAATGTGTGTTCTGTAAAGAGTAGAATCGGAAGAAACCTATTTGCAGTTGAAACTCAACGTTGTAAGTATAGACGAATATTCTGAGTTCTACAGTCACTTTACATTCGAAATCTTGAACTGAATTATTTTGGTGGACGTCACACACCACAATGTTAGTGGAACAGATTCTTTATTCCTCGAAACACTGAAGATCCTTATTATACGGTATTAGCGGAACCACGCAACCTGTGTTTGATGCTCTCATGCACGATTCGGTCGTTCAGTAAACACCTTAGCAGGCCTCTCCTTAGAAGTCATGTTCTCAGTTAGAGCTAATTCACAACTCAAGCAAACAAATAAAATTTTACAGAAAGCATTCGGTGCAGGCAATTTCTAAGGATCCCTCTTATACAGCTGGCCAGTAAATGGGACTAGTGCGTATTACCGGGTATTTTCATTCAATTCCGACACTGTTTCGAGCAGTGAAATTCTCGCTTCTTTCGAGTCATATTCGGAGGGCAAAGCATAATATGAAGATTGAAGCTATGAAGAAATGGATAGACATGACTATTTATCTGGATCTGTAACAGATCCGTATTTGCCCAAATCAGTTCAATAGTGCCTGATTCTTTACCCAAGGAAAGTGATGATGATTCTTCAGTTACAGATGTGCATGACAAAAAAGGTGGGCTATTTCTGTTGAATTATAATGTTACAAAGGCTGAAATCATATGATGTTTCTGTGTTTTGCAAGTGTATTGACTCACAAAAGTAGAAGAGCTGCCAAAGACATGACTCTTTTCAAATTAATTTTTCCGGAAAGGGACATTGCGTGCAAGATGCAACTATCAAGAACAATAGTTACTTTATGGCATAACACCATTTTTTTAAAGAAAAATTAACTGATGAGTTGAATCATTGTTTTCTCCCCTCTTCCATGAATCATTGAATACAGTATCATAGTCAAGAGATGGACATTCATGTTCCTTGGTGGAACAGGAAAAAGGAGTTTCTTCTAGGTATAGTGGACCTTGGTCGTTTTTTTTTCGTAATTCAACAGCAGGTGATCTCCTTCGAGCTTTTAAAGTCACTGAAGCCTTTGAATATTAATAGCATTTTGTGCAGCTTTTCGTGGATGGCCCTCTGTGGACCAAAAATGTGTAGGGATTTGAAATGGTTTGTGAAAGACGATGAGAGTGATGGTACCATTCTACAATTTTTAGCGTGTAGTGTATGTACTGTACATTGTGCATTTAATTTAAAGCTGTAATTATGGCTACTAGTTCGAATTTTGTACGGTTGTTACGAGTTTTATACAACCTGTTTAAGGATTCACCAGCAAGGTGAGGCAGTTTTATTTCTTTCACTCAGTCGGAACTATTTCCTTTGAAATTTTGTGTCACTCGTTGGTTCGATAACGCTGATGTCGCTCAAAGATCCCACTGTCTGTCTCAAAGATTTGTGTCGCTGCTTCCTAATTTATGTATTTATGTAAACTGTTAAGAAACAAAAACCTTTGTCTGATAGTTTAAAGACTTTGAGGAGCATTGCAGTGATCCTTTACTTGAAATTAAATTAGCTTTCTTCAAAACTGTTCCATTGGATGTAGAGCCATTTTTAAGAGAATTACAATCAAATTGATCTTCAACACAATTTTTGTACTCAAATCTCTTAATTTATGCAGTGTTGTGACGCTTTGTTTCATAGATGGGAGCAATAGTAATCGTTGATTTGGAAAATAAAGAAAATCAAGTTACAACACGAGAAATTGATCTTGAATTTTCCACTAAAGCAAAACTTCGGAAATGTAAGGACCTCACAGATTTGCAAATTCTTAAATTTAGAAATGAGTGCAAAAACTTCGTAACGCAAATGACGACAGCAGCAAACCTGTTGTGACTTACTACTAAACAGCTATGCAGGTCTGATGGTCTCAAACTGCAGAACTTAGAAAGACCAACCTTCATGCCTCGATATTTCTCCTGTACCTCTTTCAGACTGACGATAATGTATCGTTTCTGAAATGTAACTTTACTTCCAATCGTCTTTGATACTCATAATATGCACGTAAAGCACCAAACGAGGTATAGTTTATCACTGAAAAATAAGATGACCTTCTCACAAGTTTCAGGCTATATTGTACTTGCTCTGGATGGTTCGTTAGAAGATCTGTTTGCTGCTTCAGACAGTACTTTACTAACAATTTTCCTTGAACTAACGAACGTGACTAAAATTTAAGGCACACGTTTCACACCACGTTTATATGTTCTTGATGTAAATGGTGAACGGTTCTCTTTTGTTGCAACTTCAGCATTCCATTCTTGCTCTGAGATTCCTCATTCCTAGCTTTGTAGCCACATTTTGCTTTTTCTTCTGTGCCTGGCTCATTAACAATTTTACATTCTGCATTCGTAAATGAGTCTTTTCTCCAAAAGTAGACCAACTTAAATGTTGGTGGGAGCACAAACGCTAACAAGTACTTTTAGAAACTCATGGTATTCTATGAACCTTTTCTCTTCGTTGTACGAGTCTTTCGTTGGTTCACGTACTTCCGTATTTCTGCTGGTGATCTTTAGCAGGTTTAGGAGCCACATTAATTGTATGATATCCTCAATCAATTAAAGCGTTGAAAAAAAAAAAAATGGAGTTTCAAAATTCCAAATGTTAATCATTCGCTGTTTAATTGTATTTACCTCAACAGTTACACCAGTTTGATTATCTAGACTCTAGGGAAAGACACCAATGTTTAATTAAGAGGTAGTGTAAGAAAATAAAGTAAAAACGGAAGGAGGAAGAAGTAGAGTTATGTGTATACCTGCAATACAAAGTTAACCCATGTTATTTTGTTCAGTTTCAGAGTTGCCCGATCCTAGCAGAGAAATGTTGAACCTATTTACATGGGGAAAAATACTAAAACGAAATAATGGGGATCCACCTTTATGTTCGTACTAAATTCACTGAAACTGTGTGTAAAGAACTAATAAATGATTATTAAACTTGTATACTGTATACATGGGATTGCGTGTGTGTGTTCACATGTTTTTAGTTAGTGAGGATTCAAAGAAACGAGACCACGCTTTATGAAAAATTTCCTCAGTGTGTGTTGAGATCAGGTTTTCTTATTAGGTAACTTGCCTCTTGTTCTTGTGTGTTGGTACTATCTTATGTAAAGGAATTACACACACGACTCGTGTGTTATAGCAGTTACGCGTGAAATATATATGTATTTTGTGTGGTTATTTTTCTCATACTCACTCTCCATAAATCTGTTATTTTAGCAGTCGCCATCTTCATCGAAGGGAGTATCATCTACTCAGTCTGAATCGCCAACGCCGTCAGATCTGTCCACGAAGTCCAGGGGTGGAGGCAGCCAAGATATGGGTTCCATTGTAGCAGCTCACTACAATACGCTCGAAGAGAAGGGTTTGGACGAGAGGTCTAAGAGCCGAATAGTTTACCTGAGGAATTTCAACAACTGGGTGAAGAGCATGCTTATAAGTAAGGCTTTCAAAGTTCATTAAGTGAGGTTAATATTTTGTTATGACTTTCGTATCCAGGGAAGACAATAGTGTATAGGAGCTAATTTAGTTTGGAAAATTAAAACTCCTTCCTATTGTAAGCTAGCTTTATTAAATATTTGTCCGGGCATTGCGCAACTCCACCATCATTATCCCTTTCCAATTACTTTCTTTCCTGTGTATCGACAACGTGCCTCTTATTCTGTAACTGATCCATTTTGTGCTTAAACAGTAGCGAGACCAGTGATTGGGTTATAGGCATGTCTTATAGCTAGTCTTTCATACTTGACACGTATTTAAATATTTATGCACTAAACCGCATCTGCTTCATGTTCTCTGATCAACTTCGGTTTGATTCCGTTTAGGTGCAGTCATGTTACTTGAGTGATTGATTCCATTTATCCAAAATATGGAGTTAGGATAACTATTTCTATTGTTGTTAGGGTTCTGATTCCTGTAGGCCTAAACTAAATTTTCAAATGTCATTTTTTACTGCCTGATCAAATCTTAAAACTGCAATCTGTACTAATGCGAATTGATGTTACTGGTTCCTACACTAAACTGGTGTAACAACTCAGATTCCACGCATTCTCTAAATCTACAAAAGCTGGCGGGACACCTTAACAGTGCTACGTGCCCTGGCACAGTTTGATTTTATGTTTGTTTTGTAACTTCTTTCCCAAAACTTTAGTACACTACAAGCCTAAGGAACACAATGGTGCTATTTAATTTTCCAGACATATCCATGTTGTGTGATTCGCAACGTATCTACATAAATACCAAAGTTTATAAGAACTAGCATGGACAGTTACACAGCACTAACACTACACAAAGGTTTGCTGGATCCACGTCCCATCCTACGATGACGGAATTTCATAAATCACTAATGTACTAGCAATATTTCAAATGTATTTCACATCTCAAAAATTTACATATTTTCTTTCAGTATATTAAGATATACAAGCTGTCTTATCAAGAAACGCATGTGTCCATCCAGTCCAGAAACCAGTGATTAATATCATGAAATTTGACATTGAAAATGTGGAGACCGATAATTCTACCGTTAACACTTAGAGTGGTGAAAGTGGGAGTAAGACCCCCCGCGGATGATCATATATTATGAGGTCGAAAATAAGTTTAATATATATATAAAATGGTAAAACAGGTAGAAAAAAAGAATACTTACATGATAGATTCTTGAGACAGATGTCCACATTTACAACAATTTCTCATATCATCCGCTCATTTAATCAGCGCAAAGATTTTCTCCTACATCTAATCTCTACCACACATCCAATAATCCTCTGTTTATCCGAACTTTGGGGTAAGGGGGAGGGAAAAAGACTAAATACTATATAAAAAAATTACAGACTCCACAGTCCAGAACCAGCCATGAATAAAATGGGCCTCGGAATTTTTATACACGAAAGTCTATCGTGGAATCCGATAACGCTACCCAACAATTTAGTTTTAGTGGAGAAATTAAACGTTGAAATTTGTGCAATTCATACCAATATCGGCTCACCCTCCCTCAATATTTTCTGGATATACATTCCCTCAAACATACTAACTTTAAGAATTTCTCTTGCCGCCTTCCAATAATTAAGCGATTTTGCTTCTGGTTCTAACCGTTCTAGCTTATATCTTGGGGATTTGAATGCTCACCTAACAGAACGGAAATTCTAAAAATGCAAATTTGGTAACGCCCTTCGTGACTGGCTCAATATAAACATCCTCATATTGCTCAACTATGAATCGATTATTCACATCCCTTCTAACGGTAATAAACCTTCTTCGATCGATTTAGCTATTTGTTCTAGCGCCATTGTATGTAAATTATATTTTGAAACTGCAAATTCTCTGTTCACTAGCGATCACTTTCCATGCATTCTTACGTTGTCAAATTTTAAAGAAGGATTTTTCAGGCCAAGCATACACTATATACGTAAATGGAAAACCCATAAAGGGGACTGGGAGCTCTTTAGACATATTTTCGACTCACAGATCCGTCAGAAACTCGCCCCAGATTTCCAGCATTCAGTTAGAATATTCTCTTTTCGTCCGAAATCTCAATATAGCTATGAACTCGAGCTGTCCGGTATTCTCTGGCAACTCTGAAAAGGTTCTCTGGTTTATAGTGGTGGAATGTCGAATGGCAACATGCCCATGAAGAAGAGAAAAAGTCATTTGGAAACTTATCTGAAGATCCCTTCTCAAAGTAACAGCGTAAAAGCGTTACTATTATGAAACGAACGGCGAAATTGTACAAACGCCAAACCTGGTAAACCTTTTATAATAAATTAACTCGAAATCCCAACAGAAAACCTTAGACAAGGCATGGCAAGAGGAATTTATAAAAAAGAAAAAGGTAAATGCAGAAAATAATAATTCAAACTATTGATGAACCTAACCGGATGTTTACATTAACCCCGAACTCTCAACTTGCAAATTCATTAGATATACCCCATTTTCGACAATAAGCTACAACAGGAATTAGGAAAACAAAAAAATTCGGCCCCAGTCAAAGACCACATCCCCAATATTTCACTCCAAAACATGTCGCTATTAGGCATCGAATGGTTTTGTTAGAGTACTCAGTAAAATTCTTCTTACAGGAAATACACCTACCGAATGGTCAGAACACATCATGATACCTATTCTAAAGCCAGGAAAACCTGCTTCTTTAGGCCTGGGCTACCTCCTTATCAGCTTGGCCTCAAACATACTTCTTTTACTAGCATGTCATGTATTCTTTCTAATTTGCCATTATTACGCCATCTGAGAAAATAGTCATTTATCCTCAAAAGACTGGAATGTTTACTCGAGTCGAACTAACAATTCCTCCCCAACCAATTCGGATTCCGCCAAAATGTAGGAACTCAAGACAATAGCAGCCTTATCTTTGTTCATCCGTAACAACCTCAGTCAAGGCTTAAAGACTCATGTAGTTTTTCTTGATTTAACCACGACGTTTGACTCAGTAAACTCCAATATCCTGCTCGATATCATGATGCAAGCAAAAATTCCATACTTATACCTTAAACTCATCTGGTATCTCTTCAAAGAACAAAAAGTCCATTAACTCTACTATTATTTTGACTGGATCCTCACAGGGCTCACCGCTCTCCCCCTCTTCTTTTTAACTTGTATTTATCTAACCTAAAATCCTTCATACCCCCCCCCCCCCTTGAATTTATATTGCTCGCAGATGTCTTGGTGGTGATAACACCGGGGCACAAAAATTTAATCAAACTGGATAATCTGATAATCCAATTAACAGAATGGCTTAAAGAACTAAACTTAATCATATCAGAAAGTAAGCCAAACATTATGACTTTTGGAGCTAATAACACCCCAGCAGGTTAACAAAAATCCCAATAGTATTGAATTGAATTAGCCTTTATTGCAGGGCGAAGTTCAGCATACACTGTGCTTCCACTTAACCCAAAACAAGAAAATACAGTTAAGAAAGTACGGACCAAAAATACTAGACTAAGTAGTTTGAGGTATACTAGATTCCTTACATAGATTCTAGTTGTTATTACACAAGCCAAGATTTAAAAAAAAAAAAAAAAGAAATAAAATAAAAAATAACAAACAGAAGAAAAAGGGAAAAGATGGAAGTAGAGAGGTTTCGTACCATTTTAAGTATGATCATATGTACTATTTGTTGATCTTCGCTTCTAGAGCAAAAACTTCGTCAACTCTGATTGAAGTTAATTGTAGTTGTTACATTAAGCTATTTTCTTGGTCAGTGAGTTCCACGCACTGAGAGCAGCAACAGAGCAAGAACCAGCAGTCTTGGATAAACTGTAACGGGGAGCATCTAATGAGTTAGAATTTCGGGTTGAATAGGAATGGTAAGATGATCGAGTAATTAGTTTATTAAATAGAATAGTCCGGCGACTTGTTCCTTAGTATTTTGTGACGTAAACAGTAGAGACGTAAGTATCATCTACTTGATATGTTTAACAAGTTTGCATTGTTTAAATAGTACAGTACGTGTTCAGATTTCTTAAACCCATAAACTAGCCGAATACCTGCATTCTGTATACTTTGAATCGCGCACATGTTATTAACGGATAAGAGTGGATCGACCGTATAGTGCATCGCAAATTCGAAGTGTGGCAGCAGAAGAATTAACACAAGATTAGTACTCTCATTGAAGTAATGTTTTAGTTGATAAAATAATCTAATTGTATGTAATCCTTGTGTGGGCATTCCAGTTGAAGTTGTTTTAAGTACACAATGCACAAGGTGGCTATCAAAATAATGTACGTAAGATAATAAGCTCCCAGTGATCACTTATGCGGTTGTTTTTATTACACTCAATTTTCATTTCAAGCTTGAAACTTTATCAAAGCTTTAAACACTAGAAAGGAAGGAAAACATGACAGAGAACTCAAAATCCTACAACTACTACATATTTACACTATCAAGGTGATTTACGCACTTGGGATCATAGATTTTGATGATATTGCGTTAGAAATAGATCATAATATAGCGTGAAAATTGGCGAGATACTAACACACAACGTGCAAGCATTAATAAAGAATGAATAAAGAAAAGTGCTGATACACTCGCACGCTCCATATAAGCCTCTAAACATGCCAGTCTTTGTGGTCTAGTAGTTAAGCAGCTGCCTTTATGCCAACAGTTATGAGATCTAGTCCAGTTTGTGCCATTTTCATTGTTTTTATCTTTAAAATTTTATTATTATGGTTCGAAAACGTTCTTACCAAAATTACACTTTAATTTATTCTCAAGTACAATCAGCAAACGTTAAATAATACGAAAGCGCAATACTCGAAGATTAGTATTCGATATTTCGAAAATACAGGGTTGCAGTAATATATTGAAATTGAACAATGGGACGAGGCTTTACGAACGTGATTTTCATATGGGCCTATATACATGAATTGTAGAATGGAAGGACAAGAAATATTTCAGGCAAGTTTCGAAAGAGCAAATTTTAAGCCTATTACAAGGTCGAGTCAAAGATTTTGCAATATTCGTGTCACTTGCTTTATTCGTCAGGTTATAACGAAAGCCACCTTTCTGGCAGTTCTACGATCCCACGTTAATACCAGTTCTTGTCCTTCGAAGCGAACAACTCCTGCACGGCACCTTCCACTTCCTCGTGGTTGTTGAAGTGTCGTGAGCGCAGAAAGTGAGGCATCGACCGAAATAATTAATAATCCCATGGGGTGGGGGCTATAGGCTAGATATGGGAACAATTCGATTTCCTCTAGTTCTTAAAGCTCATTCTGGGCCGTTCGAACTGTATGTGGTTTTGTGTTGTCTTGCTGCAGTACTCGCTTTTAGTTGACCAATGTATTTTTGCCGCACAATGGTTTACATTCGTTTCAACTGTTCGAAATATATGTTGGCATACATTGTTCGGCCAACCGTGGTGAATTATTTCCTCATAATTCTACCAGACGCAGAGCAACAACTTGTGCTCTAAACGCCCTTGTTTACGAAAGGTTCCGCAAGCTGACCTTTGTTTAACCACTGTTTATGCACGTTAGGATAATGGGAAAATATAAACTTTTCATCACATGTTGCTACACTCTTGATGTAGCGCAGAGCATGTGGGTTTTCCAGGAGTTCCTCACCGCTTTGAACGTTCGTGAAGGTGACGAACTACGCTATACTGTGAGGTACCGACCGACCTCGCCTGCTACTCTTCGAGTGCTGGTAGTTGTCTTTGCCTCTGATTTGGCGCACGGCCTCAGAATTCGCGGTTTTCGGCCGAACAAAACCAAACCATTTGTAATGGTAAGGAAAACCAATATGTATGTAACAAATAATTGTTTACCATACCATACATTATGGAGGACACACGAGGCCAGTCAGTATTTCTGTTTCCAACTGTCTTATTTTCTCTCTTCTTTTACGTAGAGCTGCAGTCGACGTAAAACTCAACCGGAAATATTGAGCAGAAACTTTCTACCAAAATTAACAGAGGAGCTGTGCACGCATATTGCATATAGCTCATTCGCGCAGTCTAAGGAGCATTAGTAATTTTGTGTTTCCTTCTGTGAAATCTCATACTCACTGTTTTGCTTAGTTACCGATAACTATATTGAAATTTGTGAGATTTGAAAAGTGTCTACACTTTACATAAATAATGCTTTCTTAAGAATTGTGAGCAGAATAACAAGAAGACTGTTATCCAAAGTAGAACGTGAGATCTGTCAGGTGGGAGACATTTCAGATAGTTTACCATTGGTTGCATTTGTTGGAAATATGTATTTTCATAATAGGTATAATACATTTGTAGAATGACAGTGTTTGATTTACAAAACCTGCGAAAGTAATTCACCATACAAAATACAGGATATGTTTTCAGTTCTCTGGACTCATGTCTTGACTTGGAGAAGGATGTTTGGTACCTAGTTTCCGATGCCTTTAAAATTATTAACAATGACTACCCGGTACCATATCTTTTATTACTATCTTTATGCTTTTATTAGTATTAGTATCTTGATGCTTTTAATTTACTAAACTGTTGGTTAGAACTGGACATCAATATACGTATTTCTTGTGCTATCTTGTTCCTAGAAAGAATTATATCAATTACTGTGACTTGAAATGCGATCCACAAAATATATATTTTAGAAAGTATCCTAAATGGAGCTATTTCGTAAGTACCTTCCTAGCTATAATTGCCACCTGGGAACAAAAGCTAAAGTAAAATCGGTAATTTCTGTGCACACTTGTGGAGGTCCAACACTCTTCGTTGCCATTCCGTGAGTTAAATTTTAAACATGGAGTATCATGATAAGTCACCCTGAAGAATAAAACCCATCATTGGAAGACTGTTTCCTTAAGACTTCGACTGACTCACTTGTACTTATTCTCTTGATTGTCAATAAATGTTCAATTTCTTTTTTTTTTTTTAACCTATGGAAATTTCAACATGACTAGCCGATTATTATTTGTGTGTGCTGACTAATTGCTAATATAATTATTTCCTTTTAATTTTTTAGATGAATATCTGTCCAAAATAAAACATGAAATGAACAAAGAGGCACCTATCAGAGTGTTGGATATGGGCTGCGGCAAAGGTGGAGATCTTTTGAAGTGGCGGAAAGGATCCATCACTCATTTGATATGTAGTGATATTGCAGAGACATCTGTAGAACAATGTCAGTCTCGTTTTCGAGATATTCAGCAGAAGAGCGGGAATAATCGGGGTTATGCACCATTGTTCACTGCAGAATTTTTCGTTGCAGATTGCACGAAGGTATAAAAAAACATTCATGTTTATTTTAAAACTTCCGTAACTATATATTGTATTTTGTTTTATTTTTTCTGCTGTTATTCATTAGGTCATACAGTTTGAGGAGAGAAGGACATGGAGATGAACGAACTTCTTAATCGGAATTTGTGTGGCACTAGAGAACATTGGCAACCAAAAACCAAATGTTTGTCTCATTTTACCAAAAGATATGCAGGGTGTCCAAAAGTCAAACTAAATGTACTTTATTGTGGTCACATTCTATTGCTGATTGGTTTTCTGTAATTAGATAGGAATTTTTGTCCATTCATGGGAAATTTTTGAATACATAACTGGTAACACTGCTTAAGTTGTTTATAAAAATGACGTGAGTTGGCGCTTTCCGGTTCTAAATCGGTGTTTCAATAAATATATATAGTTTTGTGTTAGAAATTTAGTGGGCCAAATTCGATGAAGACAGTGCAACTTAGAAGTAGTTGTTTGCTGAAAAATATCCGGATATTGAATGCTTTTACAAGTAAAACAAGATGTTTGTAACAACAGGCTCGGTAACTGATTTACCTCAGTTAGAGCAACCTAACAGTGTTGTATCTGAAGTAAATTAAAATACCCTGACAAGGCTTATTCCTGCACTTTATTACAAAAACTACAGTTGAGCGTAATAGTTTCATCATTCTATCAACGTCTTCTTCAGACAAACACTAGTGAATCAACGCTGTGTGAGTGCATAATTAAGCATCAGAAGCCCAGAGATCTTTTCTTCATCTTCCGCTAATCACGTTCCAGAGGTTGTTCACTTTCCGAAACTAAACTGAATTTAACGCATCACATGTCGTAAAAAGTTGATTTGCTCAAACCTTAACACTGGTCATGGCTTCCAGTCACTGGTCAACTCTATTTTAAGCTCGTGACCGGAATACTACATAAAAATGAAACTCAAATACAGCCGCAATTAAATATTTTAAAATAAATAAATAACAAAAAGTAATCTGAAGAACAGGAACAAGTTTCTAAGAGGAGGAAAGATGAAACTTCTAACGTTTAATAGGCTAAATGGTTACCTCACTAACACATTTTCAGTCAATAGTATGTGCCAATTCAAAACTCTTATTTCTCGCAATGTATTCACTGACTGTGAGATTCCAAACAAACAGCATTTTTGTAAATAGAATCAAAGGAGTTTTAAAGTATGTATCAGTTGACTCATGTTGCCATTTACAAAATAAAAAAGATATGATGGAAAGTATTCGAACATCTAGTAGGCAGGATTGAAAAAAAAATGTATTTTTTTTCAAACACGTTTTTTAGAACGCCGGATTGAAAAAAAAAAAAAAAAACGCGTTTAAAACGTTTTAAATATTTTCTTAAAAATAAAAAATTGGTAGGCGTTAAAAAAAGAAAACATGTGCCTTCGTTTTTTTTTTCTAAATTTCGTTTTTTACAGCAAATTTCTAATACTGCTAACGTCTCTTTAGGCAAGAATTGTTTTTATATAGGTAATTAAGAAGAAATACAACATAAATTAAACCTTAGATTACAAATATTTTTTGGTGTATACGAGATATTCCGGTTTCCCAGTTCTCAGTGTTGCCTACTTTTAGAAAAACCATTAAAAAGTCTACCATACCGTATCTGCCCCAAACTTAGCTTAAAGATCATTCAACACGATAGAAGAAAGTTTTGGGTGTCCCCAACCGCAAACACCCCCAGTTGTCAGTGTTGCCAGCCTATTTTAAAATTCAACACAGAAATGCCTTTAATAATACAAATCTACAGGTGTGCATTGATTTACACCAAATTTGAAATGCATGTTCGTTAGGTACTGGGACAGGTCATACAGGCACTCCAGACACCGTAGTTTGCCAGGGTTTCCAAACAATTACAAGTCTAGATTTCATATTTGTTACCGTTGGACGTATCCGCATTTATTTACACCAAACTTGACTTGTGCATTAGCTATGTGAGTATTTCCGGCGCCGCAGTTGTCAATGTCTCCAATCAATTTCACAAAATAAAATGTTTAATTGCTTCCATATCGTTGAACGTATTCGGGCCAGACTGTGTATTTACGTACTGGGACGCGTCATAGAGGTACTTCAGGTTCCACAATTGACAGTGTTTCCATTCAATTTTAAAAATTAAATATTTACTACTTCCATTCAGTTCGACGTATCCGCACCAAACTTTTAGTATACATATTCGACACAATGGGAACATACTGTGGTTGTTCCCTTTACCCAAGAACCAAGTGTCAGCGTTGCCATCCTTTTTTAAAATTCATTTTTTCAAATGGCCCCCATACTGTTACGTACCGATAGCTATTCCTATTTTTTCAAAAAAAGAACGCGGCGGGGGGGGGGGGGGGGGGGGGGACTTTATGAAATGCTTTGAAATAATACTTCTCAGAGCCCTATAGCAATAAACTCATTAGAAGAAACCTATATGTAGTTGCTTGTTTACAAGGGTGTTCATTATGCATTTATACACCTCCTTTTAAATATACATATAACAAAATATTTGCTGTTACACTGCCCCCTATTTTCACAGTATGGGGCGAGGCTTGGAGCCCGAAGCATGAGGGAGCAACGCCATCGAGTTTTTATAGTTAAATATAATCTAGTAAACTCAAACATGTTTCTCTGCTCTTGAATAGAAGCAGATTATTTCCCGGGATTTTGAGCTAAAGATAATTTATTTTTGCGGACGATAATTATGATCAAACATAGATATATTCCTTGAATAATATCGTAGTTAAAATTAACGTATTTTATATACGGAATGAGAGCATAAATCGGGAAGAATTCGTGGTTTTCCAATTTACAGTAAAGATGTCTTCGAAGTTGTATTATTTCTAGGAACTTAAATTCTTTCTATAATTCAAAATATTTCTTCAGTTCCCTTTAGGTGTATTTTATTAGTTATTGCAAACTATACAAAATAACTTCAGTCCACATGTCTTTAATTAATTCCTTATTTTTATCAGGGTGAAGATCAGTGGCGGCTCGTGGTCTAGACCTTGGGTAGTGCACAAAATGTTACCACATCTTTCGCATTATATTATTATTGAATAACAATAACAACACGCTCTAGGCAACACACCACCACCACCAGGCAATAGGGACTTACAGGGAATAAATTAATATACTATTTTTTTTAAATGGCAGTGGCGACTCATGAAGCGAAATTGAAGTATACAAAACTGAAGTAACATTTTTTGTTTCAAACGAAACAAAATAGGATGCGCAGAATTTCTCATTCTTGAAACTTAAGTGATTCAAGACAACTTTGGCATTCTCTATCAAAAAAAGTTTTGTAGTTTGTAATATTCTGAAACTAACAAAGAATTTCTTTGATCGCGTTGAGATTGGACCGGGCTTCCTTAATGGAAACTAGTAACATAAAATAACTAGTTGAATATTAATCTACTTTGTAAAATAGCAAGAAATAAAACATATCCAGCTTCCGTAATCCTGTGATTACGTTCACGGACTTTAGATCGGCATTGGATAGGCAGACAGGTTCGATTCTTTCTGTCATCATACTGATTGACATTTTCTATGGTTTAAGCTTCACTTGACGAATATGGGTATAGCACGATTCCAGAGACATGTGATATATTTATGCCATAGATGACTGTCTGGTCCATAAATGTAAGTTTAGAAAATAGAGGAACATTGAGAATTTTGGGAGGGGGGGGGGGGGAATCTTAAAATGATCGAAAAAAATAAAGAATGAAAGCGGAATTTTAATAGTATGTT